>VBVR01001368.1:0-31205 GCA_011638315.1 Tetramorium parvispinum | reverse complement strand
ATCTGACAATGGCCGCGTTCAGCAGACACAACATGTTGAGTTCGTCTTATCAACACTCTACATTGATTAGTTGGTTCTAAAAGTAAGAGTTCGACTCGACCAATCACGTTCGACTGCTACTCAGCGGTTTGGTCTGCTGAATGCGCCCAATGAATGATGACTGAGAATGATCGCGCGTCGCGAAGACGACGTCACGCCACTGGCCACTGGAATAGTAGAAAGGTCACTGGAGATGTAAATAAATGACGCGTCGTATGGATACACAAAAAACGCCAAACTCCACGCGCCGCGCCGGCCGACTCGTATAGAATGTTTAACTCTCACACATACATACACCGGAATATAACAAGCTTTACGCGCCTCGAAAGTTGGGTAAACGATCGAGAAATATGAAAGTCTCGAGGAGAGAACTTATCTCGATTGAGACAAGCGAACAAGCCGGAAATACGAGATATTGAGATACGTAACGCGAATACATCCGCGATACACTGCGGTCGCCGAAGTGCTATTAAATAACCGACGTATCACGGATTCCCGTTACTTAAGCCCCTCGATCGGAGCACAGTGCGCATTATTAATCCGCGCGCTCGCAACGTACCGGCGAATTACATTTATCGAGAAACGAGTAGATTCGAGGAATACGGACATTACAGAATCATTATTCATTCCCCGGCACTTCGGTTTTCACGGATGAGTGAATGCGCGCCGAATATCTGCCATACAAATGATCGGAGCTTTCAAATTTCAAGTTTCAACGAGCGCGTGGGATCGATTTCAAGTCTCGCGACGACCGAATGAGAATGATCTCGCGTCGCAGTTGTCTGTCTTGCAGTTGACTGTCTGTGTCGCGCAACATGTGAACAATAGCGAGGCAACGTAAATAATCGACGCGCCGAAAGCCACGCACTGCTCGACCCGTCGATATATCGTGAGTGTCACTTGTGACTCGTGAGCTTCGTGAGTGAGCGTAAGCCACGTAGATGACCGAAAGGTATGAAAGTTTCGTCGAAAACTGTTGGCGAGTTAGATTAAACGCTCGACCGAGCCGCGAATTTGGAAATACGCCATCTTGAAATATGCAATTCACCTGCGATATCATCATTTCTCACTGGGTTGCTAACTGCGCGCTGTTAAATAATCGATATATTACAGATTTTTGTTACTCGAGCCTTTCGATCCAAGCAATCTACTCTCTAAAAATAAATTAGTGGAAATTTGACTGATTTTGTCAGTGAATTCATTTCTCACTGATAAACAGTGATTATTGTCACGCTATGCGCCTCACGCGCAGCACGATTGAGCATCACTGTTCTTCTACTGCATCAAGCAGTGAAAACTAACTTCAATAAATAATTCAGTGACTAGCCACTAATTATCAGTAGTATACTTATTACACTGTGAAAACGAATGGGTGAATTTTTCATAAAAATTGTGTGATATTCCCCTAAAAAAATCGAACATCGATATATCGTATCGAATCGTCAAAACATCGATAGTTAATACTCGATTAATCGAGGAAAAAATATCGGACATTTCGATTACGTGGTCAACATCGCACATCCCTATTCGCGCGTTAACTCGCACTCGCAGTGTAACCGCGTTTCTCAAAAAGAATTAGGGTTATCGAGAAAATGCGAAATTCGGAGATATCCGAATCCAAATCTGGGAGAGAAAGGGAAGAGATATTGAGAAGATACGACGACGAAGAAAGCAACACTCGTTCTCTGGCACTTGGGTTTCTACAATGATGAGTGCGCGCCAAATAGCCGCCGTACAAATGGCCGGCTTCTAATCGCGAAATTACTTTGCGGGATTATTTGTGTCGCGCGACCTGCGAACAATAGTGAGGCCAGGAAGTGAGACGATGTAAATAATCGAACGCGCCATACATGAAAAACGAGGAAAGCCAGGCGCCGACATGTCGCGAGTGACACTTGTGAAGTGAGCTTCGTGAGTGAATAACCTGTCTCCGCCGTCCGCGTCTGGAGCTGCGTATCGACGAGCGGATTGTCTCGCGCGCAGTATTTTGTACACTTCAACGGCCGTTGACACATAAAAAGCGTTGTCGGAAACAGAATTAAAAGCCGTGGCACACAGCCAGACGCATGTAAGTACAGTAAGGATTGGACATTGAGCGAAGCGGCAGTCACAGTCGAGAGTTTTTAAATCACGTTCTTACACTTTCGGCAATTTTCGACTGCTATTATTATTTCAATGAGAATTTCTATACTGAGAGAAAAATATAGTTACTTTTGAACTCAATCATAATTTTCGAATATTTCTAACACGAAACGTAATATTATAAAATTGAGTCCAAAAAGTAACTATATTTTTCTCTCAGTGTATGAATTTATTGATATATACACTGTAAACTCCTATGGGTTACCAGTGTTCCTACTCAATGTTCGGTTAATTTAACTAAAACAATGAGATAAAATTAGCGACATATTGAGTAACCCTTGCTTAATATATTGTTAATTTATCTAATTTAACACCCATGTTAGTCAAAATTAATGAAATATTGTGTAGGAGCAGTGGCGACCTATCGAATAATTAAAAATGACTCAAATTGAGTATAATTTGACATTACGAATTTAACAGCGTATGGTATATTCAATTATTGTACGATATCGGGCGTTTTATTATTCAGGAATGAACTTTTTGACTAATATTGAGACAAAATGGAGAACAGGAATTCATCGCGTCAGATCGTTAAATTCCCGCTGGTGGTCTCGGTCGCGATATAGCCTCCTGCGCAGAAATCAGCGGCACAATCACGTAAATCACCAAGAACATTCCGAGAGAGAGAGAGAGGAGGAGGAGAAGGAGAGTCGTGTAGCGAAACACCCGGTAAACAACGGATAGGCGACGGCGTGAATCGAACGGCAGTTTGGGCGAGGCTAGGTCGGCCCTTCGTATCAATAGTGGTTCTGCATCAACAGTGTTTAGTTGTTAATCCGCATACCTTGGGAGGCAACAATGCATTCCACTTGTCCGCCGGTTATACCCGCTCAGAATTAGGCTCGCGTACGACTCGGATACTCGCCACTCGGCAGTCCGAACGCTTCCACGATGATTCGCGATATCGCAGGATCGAGTCCACTTCCGCGAACCGGGATCGAAGATCCGTTCGCGATTGAGGAGATATTGGGAAAGCGATTCTATAGCGAGACGTACGAGAGAAGACTAGCCGGTAAAATCACGAAAGCAAATCAAAAGCGACGCCATCTCTTCTTTCAATAAAGAAACGTCTATAGAAAGGAGTTTCTCTAAATCGTGAAATATTCGCGAGCGAACGAATGGTAGTCGTTTGCAAATAATATCTCTCTCTCTCGGTTTACGTGAAAGTCATCGCGCCGGATATATACCTCTGTCGTTCATAAGTATTCGTCTCCGTTGTATGCAACCGGCGTGACGTGGCGGCGAGGAGCAACCCTCGACTAGCGGGGTTAATAACACGGATTACGCTTCACCGCGTCCCTTGGCGACTCTCCCCGTCGCTCAAGGCCCAAGGTATCGCCGACAAAGAGTTATCCGCGTCCGGTCGGAAAATCCATTTTCCAACGGCATCTCGTCCGAGACGAGCAAAAAGCCCGTCAGGAAATAGTCGGGTACATTATCCACGTCGAATAGACGGGGGGAGGATGGCGGTTCTTCGATGATAGTCGGAGTTAAAGTTCTCTTCGTGGCTACACACCACCGGGGGAAGGTAATATTCTCTCTGCGCCGGATTTATGCCGCGGCGGTCGCTTACCGTAGTAGAGATAATTGCGACGCGCGAGGGATCGCGCTGGAAGGCGGGCCCGTCCTCGTGGATTATGAACGGCCGTTTTGTCGCGTTGTTAGCAGATATCCGACGCAACTACGAGGCAAGAGACGCTAATTAAGTTTTTCACGCGCGGCTTCGTGCGCCGCATCTCCACGCCCGTGGAGATCCCGGAGGTACGAAGCCCTTCCGTCGTCCAACAAGGCGCGAAGAGACCTTCTCGTTAAGTTTTACTTGACGTATCTCTTAGACATCTATCTAAAGATTCTCACGGACGCGATGTATGTTAAAATGTTTTACTGTTATTCGTTTTTCCGTCGCAAATTCATTTCACTAAAAATTTCTTATTTACAAATTTTAAGTTTTACTTGAAAACCGTAGGTATCTCAATACTTTTTTTTCGAAAGGGAAATCAATTTCGTTTAAAAAATTGATGAGATTTGAAAACATTTTGAGTATTTAAATTATACGCCGTCTGCGAAAGCAATGCCGTAGGGTTAAAGTACCCCGGCCGTTTTAGGATTCTTCGAGTTGTCAGAACGACGGAGCGACGACGAGGAAAATAAGGTGAGAAGGGACTTGGGGCAATTACTCGTACGTTCCGGTTGCGAAGAATTATGGTCTCCAGTGCGGCAAACTCGCGACGAACTTTACCCGATCCTTAATTCCTTAACGCCTCGACCATACTAAAACTGTAAGAGCGATATATAATTCATTAATGCACTCGTCGTCTACTATTTCGTTAATTATTAATGAGAACCGAAGTCGGAAAACAAATTTTATAAGTTCGAATTGCGTTAGTTCGTGTTATAACGATAGTTTGATGAAAGTTAGATTAGAAAGGAAAGAACTCCGGTGAAATGTATGCCGCAATATAATTAGATAACTCGAGTAAATAATCTCTTTCTCTCTCTCTCTTTCTTTGATAGATATATCCAAATTAAGAACTATTATACAAGAAAAAAACTATGAATTGCAAGATAACGTATTTTACAAATAGAACTGTATTTGTGAACTAATTGCAAGTACGGTTGCGCAAGGTACACAGGAAGTAGTATTGCTTTACAGAGCATATATTTGTGAAATGTATAGGTTGGATAGCAATTATCGTTAAGAGCACCTTTTTTTATTTAAAAATAATATAGAAATTCTAATGAAAACATATTGAGGCAGTAAGTGAGCTTTTAAGTTGAGAAAGAGAGACTTTCAAGTATAACTAAGCTTCGAAAAGAAACTTCAAACAGATAATATAACTTCATTCTCTATTAAATTTTTAACTAATTTGAATCTTAAACAGGTTTATAATTTAACGATAGAATATAAAAATATGTAATTAAACTAAGATTTATTTTTAAATCGAATAATAACTTTTTTCGCTGAGAAAAGTTTGACTTATTAACAAGTAAAAGAATTTAAATGAAAGTTTCGTCGGAAGTTCGCGTGTATTTAAAACATGTTTTACATTGAAATATAAATGAAGCTCGTATCTTCTTGTTGGTTGACGAGATTAATTTACAATGAGCATTTCTTTCGGCAAAAAAGATTGGTCCATTTTTTTCCAAGCAGATGAGAATTTTAGCTTAGACTAGACTTTTTTATTACATTTAACGGTCTAGGCCACTTTGCGCCCGTTGCATCAACTGGGTCACTAGATAGAGGCGTTTGAGGCCAGTGAGAAAAACGGTTTTATTAAATTTTGGGGGGCTTAGGCCAGTTTTACACGTACAATCTGACGATTGCAATTTTCCGCTGCAACGATACAAAGAGACGCTGCGAAGAGGGTCGTTCGGCTCCCACTTCTACCTATAAACGAATTGCTTGCAATAACTGCCGCGCGATAAGTAATCCATATTTATGGAACTGACGACCGTCCGACGAGAAAACTTGGCATTCAGTGATACGAGACACAATTATTAAAGAGTCGCGATAATTAACGGCCGTACCTGTATGTATATATGTGACCGAATTTCCTATATTATGTACGATCTGTTACGCATGCATGCATAACGTATAATATTATTCGAGTGACAGACTATACAGAACGACTACTCGAATAATTCATTCACATTCTATAAACAGAATTATAATTCTTATCGAAAATTGAAATAATTTTCCCCCAATAAAAGCATTGAAACAAAGTGTCCTAATTAAGTGAAATTATTACAATTATTAATATTTTCAATTTTTTCAAAAGTTAGGAAAAAGACTAGTTGCATTATTATAGATGAAAAAATTATTCCTATTAATCAAAGAACATACTTCTATTATACATCAATAATTTATATGTATGTTACCAACAAAAATCATTTTGAAACAATAAGTTTATTGATCTATATAAAATATAATATAAGTACTAGCGACCATGTTTTAAGAGAGAGAGAGAGAGAAGAGTTGCCTTTTTAAAATTTATGAAAGTTAATATGACAAATTAACAAGACAACAATATCATTTTTTCAAATAATATCATTTTTTGTTTAAAATTTTACTAAAATGATTTATGATTTTGGCTACAACCGTTCCAAATTTTTACATTAAAAAGTTTATACTTTTCTTTATTGCATTTTTATATTTAAAAATCTCTATAAATTTTTCTATATGCTACCGTGCGTCTGACACGCTGAAAATATAATATAAAATATAAAAATCATAATATTTTTATATTATATATTGGTCTCTCAATTTCGGCTGAAATATTTATTCGCACCTTCGTTTGCGTTTTACTGCAGTCATTACTCTCTTTCGATTTTCGTAATAATATACAATTCGAACTAAATAATTTTACCGCTCGTTAATTAATAATAATTGTCGCCGTTTTTTGTTACCAATTTCATTAAATGAAACTGTTTTCCGTATTTCGTCACAACAGTTTCGCGCAAAATTTTCACTCTTCTCTCGTCTCGCACACTTATGTTCCGAAAACGAGCGACGCTTTATTCCAACGCTTCGCTCCTTGGAAATGCAAGCGTCTCACGTGCAGAAAAGAGAACAACGAATTTCAGCGAGGTGGCGTCACAGGATGCACTACTCCTGAGATGAGAAAAAGTCTGTGTCGTTTCCCGGGGGATCTCGTTACTCCTCGAGGCTCTTCGAGAGATTACTCGGCTAATCCCGCAGGGACGACGACAACGTCGAGCATGAGATCGAACGACAGCGTTAATGCTGCTTTTATCGTGCTGCAAAAATTTATTAAATAGGTCGCCGCAATACTGCACAGCGCACATAACATAACGTTTCAGCTTCATGATGTTTAAAATAATAGAAAATAATTTTACAAGAAGAAACAATTTTTAGTCCGCTGTATTTCGCTTCTATTTCTTCTAATTTTATTTAACATTATATAATAAAACATTTACATTAAATATATTTTTTAAATATTTGTGAGAATAGAAATTAGTATTTTATGTAATTTTAAAAATAGCATTTACTCCAAAAAATAAATTCATTTTAATTCTGCTTGTTTCTTTCTAAGGAAATTTCAATTTCAAATGTATCAAAATTTATCAAAAAATCTATTTATTCTCTATTGAAAATATTTCATTCTGAAATATTCTGAAATATATTTCTTACATATAATCCGAAATATTTTTGATATACTCTGTTTGCAACAGTTTGTATATTTAAATTTCTAGATTCTCAATTTTATGAGAAAAATTCAGAATAAAAAAATTCATAAGGGCAAGTCTCGAAAAAGTTAAATGGCTTGCTCGAAGGGTTGCCGCGTGCGCAGATTTCGTGCTATACTTAAAAAGATCCTTGTCGCAGGAGTTTTATACGTTCGCGGTATAAATCAGGCTAACGCTTCCGCTTCGTGGAAACTTTTGTAATATTCCATCACGCAGCCGATGACAAGCATTATTCGATAGGTGGCCTTCGATCGCGCGAGTGGCTGAGGCACTTACGTAATTTTATATCCAGACGTCTGGATTCAACCATTTTCGCGCTCCCTTGAGAGAGCTTCTCGACGTGAAAATGACCAGCCACCCGTAAGGTATCGTGGGGCTTGTTTACCTTTATTGGCTGCTTATACTCTTTACTACCGTCGTGTGCGCGTATGTATACGAGATATTCCCGGAGTGTTCTAGCAGACTGTAAAAGGCGATAAGTCACAACGAAAATTACACTTTATTGAACCATGAAAAGTATGATCCATGTATAGAATATCATACGAATTGATACATAAGGTGAAAGCTGCAACGTCTTTATTTTATAGCAATTTTTAAAGATATTAGTGGTGGTGGACCCGCGCGAAATTTCTCATTATTGTATAATGAAACGTAATTTTCGTAAAGATTTAAGATTAAACTTAAAAAATTACTTAATAGTGAGCTATCGAGTTTCTCGTAACTTTTTAAAAACTAAAACAAAAAAAATAGTTTTAGAAACAAAAAATAGCAAAAAATTAACAAATAATTCTCATGTCTTACTGGTTACGTTCGGATAATTTGACTCAGCTTAATGTCTCTATCTGTATATTAAGCCATCTGAACCAAATTATCACAACGTAACAAATAAGACATGAAAATTATTTGCTAATTTTTTGCTATTTTTTTGCTTCTAAAACTAATTTCTTTGCTTTAGTTTTTTAAAAATTTCGAAAGGCTTGATAGCTCAATAAAGTAACTTTTCACAATATTTTGAGACTTTTGAATATCGATTTAACACGTCTTTTTTAATAGTGGATTTATGGTTTAATCAGGAATGAAATGAAGATCATCTCACATTAATCAATTGTCTTAAACAGTAAATCTAGTGCTTTGACTTGATTACGCATTGATTGCCGAGGGACATTGCAAAGCATGCGCTTCAACATTTGCATAGCTGGCTAAATTCGTGTTTACACGAACTTACCCTTTATTGACAGTTGTATATATAATATTTGATTAATGTTTGTATCGTCGCTCGTGGCGGTTTTAAAGTAGCAACTAGAGTTTAGGCTTCTTTTTAGTAGAAATTGTTAGAAAGATTTTGATTTTTTCCGAGAGGAAAGTACGTTAAAAATTAGTTTTGTAAGGAAAGTGATGAATATTGAGTGTTGTTAAGTCCCGGTTAGATTCGCGTCACGTGTTCCAAGTTATCTTGGGAGAGTCCTTGCAGACGAGTCCGGGATTTTGATTCGGCTGCATCCTCGCGGGATCGAGCCTTGAAAGACTTTGGCCGCGCGTCTGTTATGCAAGGGAGTTCCCGGCCATTCTCTCGCGGTCATGACGAATGCGCCGAGAACGGATCGAGGGAGTTCCGCCACTCGCAGAACTCGATATAGCCAGGACTGCTAAGCCTGGGTGCACAATTGTCCGGATTCGCGCGCCGGGGTACCACGACTGGTAATTTCCATCGCCTTCTCTGTGTCGGTGAATATGTAGCGCGACGACGCCTCTCGTCACGCGCTCATGCGTGGAATTGGTGTTCCGCCACCTCGCCTTGCCCTAATAACTTGTTCTCGCACTTTGTCTCGGCGCCGAGGGCTTATTTAACCCCATTGCAGGCGCGACCGAATGCGAGGTTTTCTCTCCAAGTTGTGGAACCCTTTCTAGCAAGAACTTCTTAGCACAATGGTCTTTGTAAAAAGAATCCATGAAATTTACCCTGTAAATTGTATACATTATTGCAAGCATTTCTTAAAGTTGTGTTATAAAAACTGATAGTGAATATACGAAAATTATATATCTACTTAATAAAAAATATCTATTACTTAAAATGGAATTGTTAGAAAACTTTGATTGCGATAATTTGATATCAAATTATATTTTAATATTTTGATCGTGATAAACTATTGCAGATACATTTTTTATCTTTGCTTTTTTGTTACACTATATTATTGTCAAAAATTTCTGACCGGGACGGATCAACTCGGTATTTTCGACTTGCGGGGTTGCGAGACATCCTGCACAGTTTGCAATGTCAAGTATTTCGCAAAATCCTTGCGGGATTAAAACGCGACGTGGCGGTGTATTCAGACCGATGCACTCGGGATGCAATTTTCACGTTTCTCGCTCGGGATTTGGGGCGTATATCTCCGCGCGCGAAGTTTCGCGGCGAAGTGACGATATCCCTTTCTCAAACGGAGTCACTGGTTGAAGCTGGGCCAGGGATGGCCGTACATTAAGGATCCCGGAGCGCGCAGGCCGCAACGGAGCGTGCTGTAGTAAAACGACGGCTCGTACCACCTTGGTAGTTTCCGGTGAGCGATGTCATCACGTGTCGCGCCGACGTGACGCAATATACATGCTAATACGATAGCTTGAGCCGGTTCATGAGGTGGATACCGGTGGAAAATGCCGCCGCGAGATTCTCTCTTCGGTCCTTTGATGCGACTACGAAAGACGCCGCCGGCGACCGGCCACTCGCCCATGAATTTCAAGCGGCTTTTCTTCTCTCATTCTACTGATTTAAGGAAGTTAAGAAAAGACCATCAGTTTCTATGAAAATTTCTCACAGTTAATTCTAATGCAATCATGTGACGTAACTATAGGGCAAGAATATTATCGATTAGGCAAAGTTTGCATTGTAGATCATACTAATGCATCCCTTTTGCTTTCGCTAAGAAAAAAAAAAGAAAAATAATAAGGAACTTCGTAAATGTTAGTTTAATGCTGGTACAGTACAATTTATGATATCACGTATGTGTGTCTAAAATGCCTTCACTTGCAAATACTATAAAAATAGACGATTTGATTTTACGTTATACTCGCCGCGATCAAAGTATCATCCAATTTTCTCAACATGTTGTGCTCACAGCATTCAAAAAGGTAGATACTTTTCCTGGTTTCAACTGTAATACCGTGAAACTTTTCAATGGCGATAGTAAAAGGCTTTATTGTTTTAAGGGATTTCCGTGGGCTACAATATTCCCTACAGTCAGAAACACAGAAAGCCGAGTTCTCTGGTTATGTTTACGATGTAAGTTGTAAAGCGAAAGCGAACCGTTCTCTGGCTATAATTAAACTGCTAGTAAACAAGCATATTTATTAATGTAAATTTTAAAATAAAGAATATTATAAAGTTAAATAAAATTTAGTCGAAAGTAGAGAAAGAAATTTATAATAAATAATATAGAAATGTACATATTGAATACATGATTTTCGTAAAATTAAGTTTATTTATTCTTATTTACAAGTCATTTATAATACATGAATATTCTACAAAATCTTAATCAAATTCATAATCTTTTAATCTTTTTTGAAAGATTGCAATCGCATTTTATTAGGTTTTCTTAACTTCAACATTACGTTAAATTAATGGCTTAAATTAATTATTAAAGCTGTAATATTGATTTAACGTATTATCACTTTTAATAAACTTATTTTATTTTAAAGAGATTTCAAAAATTATTATAACAAAATTTATCATAACTTTAACGAACGTTGTGTAACAATTTAAATATAGTTGATAAAATTATTGACTGTTAACTTTTTTAATCTCGTTACCCGTTTATATTAAATTTCTCTCTCTCTCTCTCTCTCTCTCTCTCTCTCTCTTCATTTATTAAATATTTTATATTTTAATATGCATTTGCGTTGTGGTGAAGGATTGCAAATTACTTTCGCCGGAGGCGCTTCTCGTGCAGCAAACTGTTTGCAAGGATTAACTCAGCAATCCTTTAAACGCAGGGAGAATACCGACGTAGAAAGATTCGAAAGTGCAACTAAATAAATCGGACGACGTCCTTAGCACGCTTTTATCCGCGTGAGCCGTCGAGATTTATTAAACCTGCATATACTTCCGCATCCAGTACCTTAAGCTGAAGCTTCGATACGGTTTATTTTACTCCGGCCAGCAAGTTTCCAGAAATTCAAGCTAACAAATGAGTTTTACTGCTCAAGAAAAATAGACGGTTTTCCCTCTTAGACGCTGGTTGAATATTAGATTAAACTAATACAATGTTTATCTTTAGTATTTTGATAAAGATTGTAATCTCCCCCCTCCCTTCTCTCTCTGCCTCAACGCATTGTTAAATCATATTATTTAATACGCTTAATGAAAATAAAGAGAGAGTTTCAAATTGTTCTAAATTAAATGCAGTTATTAAATGATAATAAAATTATGAATAATAAATAAATGTAATAAATATAATAGAATTGAATTATAAATGAGAAAATTTAATTAAAAATAAAATTGATAAATTATAAATAAAAATGCAAACAAAATCTAGGATTATAAATAATTGCAGTAGTATAAAACATACAACAATTACATGTAACAAGAGCAAATATTATTTCAGTTATTTCTAAATAATTATCTCTCTCATTAAATACTTGCGATTTAATTAGTATAATAGTTTAGCATTGAAAAAATTATTATTATTATTAGTAATTATTACTAAAACTAAGAATAGGAATAAAAAAAATGAAATGTTTTTGAATAAAATTTTAGTTGTCTGATAACATTGCGGTGGTTATGTAACACCGATATTTTGTAACATATTGCCTGATATCGGCATTTTCCTGGTTATTTTTCTTCGCCAATGTTATCGAGTAAAGAATAGACATTTCCGTCTGTCTCTCTTCAGATATTGATATTTCTACCAACGACGTAAGCCATTAGACGTTACGAATATATTATTTTCTCTCTCTTTCTTCCTTCTTCTTCTCCTTTTCTGCTTCTGCTTACTCGTTTCATCTTTAAAACGAATTTTAACCGATTGAAGATTTTTTTTTCTTTCTTTTTGCGTTATTATTAAATGCGATTAAATATTTAACAAATGGAAAAAAGCAGATTTACAAACTGTCAACTTAATTTTACGTTCAAATCATTTACATAGATTCGTCTAATCAATTTTAAGAAGTATGCAAAATTTCCATGTATTTTTATAATTGATACGAAGTAACAAGAGTCACACACATATTCACAATTTGAATTGTTTTCTATTTTGCTGCAAATCGGATCCGCTTCTTGTTTCATCCCTGGAAATTTAATTTTCAAAAAGATCAGGCGAATGGTTAACTCGCGGAGTAATTACGCGCAGCTGATGTTAATTATCCAATGCTTGCGATATATGAACGAGTATTGCGAAATCGGCCGATCGATTTAGTTGAGACGCCACGGAGTGCCAAATGATCCCCAATGGAGCAAAACCAACCCCGGCAACACCAATCTGCCGGATATCGCGTAATTATCTAAGCAGGGTAATATGCGCGCGTGAGATGCCACGTTTTATGGTAATTACCTTTCATGGTCCATGCTACTTTGCGTTCGATAGACATTGCCTGCTCTCGATAATACCGTTCTAGGAAGTTTTCAGAATGAACGTGTAAGAAAAATCTTGTTTTCTAATGTTTTATAATTATAAAAGCAATACTTAGAAAGTCTCTTTTCTTAAGAAAATTAATTCAAACAAAGAATGGTTGTATTAAATATAAAATCGCAGTTGTGTAGGAAAGAGAGTGAGAGAGAAAGAAAGAGAATATTATCAGTTTTGTATTACACAGAACTGATTCGTTTGTGCTAGAGATGTTACTCTACCAATTAGAAAGTTCCACGACTTGTCCCTTAACTAACACCTTCTTGTTTTGCATCTTTTATCTCATCGAAGAATACGTTGACAAAGTCGCGCATAAATCGTGGCTAAGTGCGCCTTGGCGTAGCCGATACATGCGCCTCCGCTAATCCGTATTAATCGCTAGCCATTCATTAGGAAGTCAGCAATGGGTGCCGCGTAATTCTGCACCTGGCTCACTCTCGCGATCAATCGCGCGCGTTCCCTCTTACCATAAATCTTGCCGCTAAACTGCCGTTATACGTCCGCAGAAGACAATGACCAAGTAAGCTCAACGGCTGCTAAAGCACCCGGCTGTATCTCTATAGGATAGCCCGAAAGAAACACAGAGTGATTGCGTTTTCTCTTCGAGATGATCGAAGCGAACTTCAATCAATTTTCTTTAAAAAGTATCGCTATATATGTATTAAATATATTATAAAATATTCTATAAAATTGTAGTAGATATACAATAAAAGTAAAATAAAAGAGAGAAATAAACTAAATTATTTTTGGAGTAAACTATTTATAAATATTTTATATATTGTAATATGTAATGGTTTATTAAATAAATTGAGGAGTTTTTTTGTATATTCTAGAAATTGAATGCGTATTTTCCGCTTTAAACCTATTTTAAATCTTCTTTCAGTCTCTTTGTTAAGTGTCAAGATCGGCTTGTTACGGATTCGTTGTCATTCAGTGCTACAAACAAAGTTCCGACGCTCTTTATTCGATTGAGCGAGGACGTTTAATCGGATTTTCAGATTTCGCTCGTGAGAGACCAGAGTCTCGCGAATGCGCGCCCCGTTATTTTCAATCTTTCATTGTTATCGCGACGAAACAAAGGTAAGCGCGGTCGCGCAAAAAGGCCGTAAGATGGGCTTAATGGCACTGGCGCGTCGCCAAATCGCACCGCGAGGTCGAATGCACCGATTGAAATGTTCATTACCGCCGCAAATCATCCGGCGGATCCGCGTAAAGAAGAGCTGCCTGTACTATATACCCACCACTTCGTATCTCTTTCAGCTCGCTCAACTGCGCTAGAAACGAATTGCCACGATAAATCCACCCGCGTCGATTTTTCTCGAGAGGCGCGTCGCTTCCGAGATGATGGGTTGGGATTCTTGGCGCTTATTACTGTGATTCGCAAACTTGTGAGAGAAGACGGAGAAATCTCTCGTCATTTAGCACAATCTCAGAAAGATACAAGAAATATTATTGTCTATTTGTTGATAATAATTTTAAAAGTACAATTAAATAACAAGTATATTTATATCTCTTCGCGTATGGCAGGTTATTATTGAAACACATATCTAATAATTGATTATTAGATTTAAACTAATTTTTTAAGGTTATTTTCAATAAAATTGAAAATATCAATCAAATATTATATATTATATAAATAAAAACAGATTAATAGACACAATAGATAGGTAACATACTTTTTAAAAAAGGAAATTGCAAAGAGAGTTCCGATAAAGGAGGAAGAAATTTTTTTACTTTTTAGTTTGTGCCAATAATTCTCTAAGCGAGTCTATAACGAAAACCATTGCGGTGGATTGGCCGATTTATAAGCTGGTGGCTTTTTTTTGTTCCAGACAAAGCTCCCTCGGAAGCATCCTTCAGAGGGACTGAGTATCTCACGATAGATTTGAGCAAAGGAGAACCCGTGCTCAGTACACAGGAATCCATAAGCCTCCAGTTCAAAACGAGACAGCCAAATGGACTTCTATTTTATTCCGGTAAGTACTTCCTGTTTTCATGGCGAACGACTTCTTTTGTCAATTATAATAAGTTCTCTCTAACAATTTATTTCCACTTGTGAATTGTTTCATTTTCAAACGCGTTTACTGGCAATTAAGAACAAATCCTTGATAACGGAAAATGTTTGTAGCTCGTATATCCGGTGAATAATTAATATGGTAAGTATATATTCTATAGAATCAGAAATGTGAAAATAATAATCGAAAATATAGAATTAGCTGACGAAATTATTGAAAATTTTCTAGTAATAATCAGTTATAGTATGATTAACTAAACAATTCGAGAAGATTAACAATAAATTCACATTTAATCGAATACAGACGACCGGATATTCTTTGAGAGAGCGCAAATAGACAATGGGACCACCTTGGACAATGGTCGCATATTAAATCTTTATGATTGTTCTCCTTCCTTCGTGGCGACATTATAGCCAATTAGAACATTTCAGTGGTTTGGATACCGGACGTACGGCTAATTAAAGAAATTTTGTCTCTCTCTTTCCTTTCTCCTTTCTATTTGACATCCTTTCCTTATTATCCCCTTTTACTCGCTCTTATTATAAGATGGTTTCATTTTACGGCAGATGTTGTTCGACCTATATTAATAACTCCGAAAATGTTTCACTTAAAGTTTTTTTAAGTAGAATAATGCACGGCACGTACGTTATTATTTTAGAATATTGAAAGTTCAATAGAATTATTTTATTTATCTATTAACCTTTAGCAAACACACTTTATATTAACAATTATAGGATTTCTAATTTCATGTTTAGCTCCAACATGATTGTGAAAATAGATATTATTCAAAATATTAATTTAAACGCAAATATTTTAACGCTGCGCTAAATTTATAATTAGTTATAAACGATTCTTTTTAATATTGAAAAGCTCGATAATTATGATATGATAAGTGTTTGAGTGAAGAACTTTTTTAGCAAGTTCTAGATAGTAAAATAAATCACGATATTGTTCTTCGATATTAATTTTAAAACTTTAACAAAATTTTAGTTTGGAGTTGAAAATGCAAAGTTGTAAAAATACATATAAATTAAATTTAATGAAATTTGCTCGGTAATCAGAGGGAAAAGTGGCCGAGCTTGAAATAAAAGTTTGTTTTCTACTCGCTTGCATTCGGTCAGATTTCTGATTTATTGTGCCTTTATTATAGCCATCTGGGCATATTATGGCTTCTCCTCGGATGCACATGAACCTCCAGTTTATAGTATACTTACGTAATGAACGGTAGAATCAGCGCAACCAAGATGGCAAGGCTGCACCATCCGCAGTAAAAGGAGGAGTTTGCACCTCCGCTCCGGTTGCAGCGGCAACTCGAAACCTATATACCGGGAGCCGCAATGCCGTACCGCACACACTCACACGTGCGATCGCACATCCGCATTCACATATCCGCACCCATACAACACACAAGATGCATACGTAGCATTCGTTTCCCTCGCTTGCATCTCCGCAACGCGCTCACACCAAGTTGCTCATTTGTTCCCGAGATAAGCTATATATAATACGACCGCGCGTTCGCCGTGCATTTGAATTGCACGTATTTCCGGGGGGAGGCATGATAATCGTCATACCACGCAACTTACATTCTTTCAAATCGCGGTATCGCATCGCGGGAATTCCCCCGCGAAGCGGTAAACGTAACAATTCCCTTCGAGAGTTCCGCCGGAACGTGTCTGACCATCTTCGTCTTTCGCTACTTACACCGTCTACTTCTACTTGGATCACTTACGTACCGAGCCGCTGCTGCGTTAAACTCGCAACTCGGAATGGTTTCGTCCGTTTTCAAATAACTGCAGCACGATTATACAAAGATATTTCACAAATAACGGGATTTGCACGGATAATTCGCTCGTCCGGGGGATAATTAGGCAAAGTACATTCAAATAACGAGCGGACAATGAATAACAATTCCGTGCGTGTGTTCGTGAATGTATTCGCGACTAACGACTGTTACTCTTGATACCAAAAATTTTGTTTGCTTTACGGTGATTAAATATTCAGTAGTGTACGCACAATGCTATCGGGAGAAATGGGTCACCCATGGGAGTTTCGACCAGGGATATAACCATAACGGAAGTGTGCAGGGGCTCGCTGCCGATTTCTCGCCGCGTATCCGCCATGCAGGTGCTATCTTCGCGGCGCGCGGCACGTTGTTTGTTATCGCGTTCGTTTTCCGATAGCGATCCGTGATATGCATCGCACCGGCGATGGCTACGCGAATAAAAGCACGATACGAAACGCGCGTAATGCACTTAGGCGCATGCTAATGCGTCGCGCCGGCAGCAATTAAGCCCGAAGTACTGTCTGCATCTTTTATACGCTCGAGTCCCCGGCTGCCCGTGGGATAATTAGTATGCGGTCGCGGCCCGATTTTAAAGCGACTGCGGCAATAACTGACGATGGCGTTTGCGAGATTCACGATCGTAACGGCACATCAGCGCCCGTTTGCATCTCTCCCGATGTGTCTTAAGCATCCAACTTGCTCGCGATGACAAAAATTATCATCTTCGCTACGTAACGCACATATTAATGCTTCTTATTATTCGTTACACGCACCGAGTAAATTAAAAGAAATGTTCAAAAACTCGAACGTTTTTTTCTCTTTAAATTCCGTAAATTTAATCAAATGCAACAGCTTGAAAAAAGTTGAACACTATATTCACATAAAGGAGTTTATTAAACGAGAGACTGCATCAAGACTGCATACTAAGAGGAATTTTTGTTAATAATAATTGTTAATAAATAAACAAACGTGATTGTATGATTTTTATTTCAGTAAAAAATTTAATTTTAAAAATAATGAATCAATTTTTGTTTCTTTTTAATTTCGATTTTTTTTCTAAAAGACACAATTCACTGTGTCTAATACATACAAATACATACAAGCATATATTCTATATTATATTCTAAATTGTGTACATTCTATACTAACTATAATACAAAAATTCCTTGTGATATTAATCGCGCGTAATTCTTAATCGCAATCGTCATTCCATCAGCAGAATCGTCTTAATCCTTTAATTCGTTACAAGTATAACATAATCCGGGAGGATTTCCTGGCGAGTCTGGCACGATAATTATTAACGACGATCGCTGGACATTTTAACCGGTCACCCGGATACTAAGTGCCCCGAAACTAATGGTTAAGCGGTCGTAATCGATTTATATGCGTCGCATCGCGCTATAATCCGGCAAGCGAGCTCGATGAAAAATGGAGCGAGCGAGGGAAACCGATGGTGCGATGTCGCCGCGAGGATTAAAAAGTTGCGTCGGAATTTGCGTGCGCCGCTGCCGATCTTTTTTTTCCAGGCAATGCGTACGACGTTAACGCGTCAAAAGGGATTGCGCTCAATGGGGACGGTAATGTCCCGGTCGTATCAACACATATGCAACCGACACGGCTGCGAGCATTTTCTGTTTTCGACAATCTCGCGTCAGCCACTGTCACGATTAATTCAGCGGCATTATTTGCGCTTCACAAGCGAGATAAGAGTTCATTCGCTGTGCGATGTATATTAAGCCCACGGCACTCTCTCCACGACTTCATTATGTCCCGTTTTTAATTACAGGAGAGGGCGATGATTATCTCACCATATCGCTGAGAGACGGAGGTGCCGCGGTCGGTATGACCCTAGCCAAAGGAAGATTGGATCTACACATAAAGCCGGCCAGGGTGCGGTTCGACGATCATCAGTGGCACAAAATCGTTGTCCATCGGAAAGTTCAGGAGGTAACGATCGTTGTTATTTTATCCATATCCACGTATATCCACGAATAGAACACAGACGATGAAATAATCATTAAATACGGACGATTCAGAGATAGAATTTGACTTGGAAATAAGTAATATCATGAGAGATAGACACTATCGAGTAGTCATTACATATCTTTGATACGCTTAAATCGTCAGACCGCTTTCCGCTTTTAAATGTCTAATTTTAATGAGCGGAAGGTGGAAAATCCATTACAGTACGGACATTGAAGGCGTTAAATTTTCACACTGTCGCGATTCAAATGGATCGGCGAACGGACGTGAGAGCAATTTCGTTAATGTCGTGGATATACACTGGCATTCATTGCGCATTACGCGCAGTAGAATAGATAACGCAATTATTTGCGCGCTACCATCGCGGGTTCCGTGAACTGCGGAATGACACGAGTTTATCAGTTTATCGCCGCGAAATATTGGCATCCCTTGTCGAATTGTAACACACACTGTGCGGATTGGCTACGATAATTAAAGTAAGCTAATATTTGCTCTGGAATCTATTAATTTCGCAACAATGGATGGTTAATTAAAGACATTGTTTCGCGTTCACTTGCATATTTCATTTTTAACGCGAACAATATTGAGGCGTGCAGTAAAAAGTGTTAAATTTCAAGTATCAATTTGATATTTTAAAAACTCAAGTAATCTGAATATGAATGAGAATGAAATTAAAAGGGAATGGAGAAAGATTTAAACTAACTGTTGTTAATAAAAGCAACTATTATGGGTACGCTTCATTGTACTAGTTGTGTATAGAGTAATCTCGAACAATGAAAAGCATCGCATAACCAAAAGCATTAAAACAATGTGGTGGAAGCTTAAATTTAGATCCTTTTCCTATTCAATTTATATAATCTCTATTACTCTCTCGAAACACGATTGATCGGAGAATCTTTGATATTATTATTTTTTATTGTAAATACATTTCCTTTGAACTTTGAATTTTTAAAGCTTCACACTTTCCAGAAAGTCCTTTATTCTCAATCGATTACAACTCAAAAGGATGACTTGTTTCTGCAAAGAATCTAAAATCGATCAAGAAATCTGCGATTCGAGAGAAATGCGCTTCAATGATGCGGGCAAATACATGAGATTTTCTAAGTTTATCTATTTCTAATCAACCTATTTCGTTATCTTACATCAGAATCAGAATGCGCCACTTCGCACTATGTACAGTTACAATTTAAGGACTGCGGATGTACAGCATGTCGGGAATTAGGTCGAGAATGGTATAGTCCTACCATTGTCCACTACTGCTTTGGATAATTTTCCTGAACACACGTTGTTCGTTTGAGTCACTTCCGCAGCTGTGTAAACGAGGAATCGATTCCTCTAACATGTTCTGCCGAAGGATCGTCCTCGGCGCTACAGCTAGACCAGGGAAATATTTGTTCAGCGTTGTAATACTAAGATTTCTCTGTTTTTTCCTCGGCGAACGTATATTTTTAGTATAATTTCAATATTATTATAAATCATTTTTTTAATGTTCCTGTAATGACACTTCTCCAATGATGATACTTCTAGTCGAGCATTCGAAGCTAAATTCGAAGAGCTAATAAAAATATAACTCTTGTTTTTCTTCACGATTTGACTTTTATGGTATGCTTGCTTATCTGAAAGCTGTAAAGCTTTTCAGTGATTCCATCGTTCCGACTTTAATTATTGAATAATGTTAACAACAGATTAATCAATACCTTAATCATGATTCGAGCAATCACGAAGGTATACGACGTTTACGTCGCGTTCAAATGCATATTATTTATTATCGCGCTCCAGTTATCTCTACTTACGCGATGAGTGGCGATATCTCTCTATGCGGCGTTTCAATATGCGTTGCACACGTACACGTGCGATATATGCAACTGTTCCCATCGCGTTACAAAGCGCATGTTTGCGACATATCTCGGGCGCAGCTCAAAGCGTCAAGTAATTGTGCACATTTTCAATAGCGAAAGATAAATACTAAATTGCGAACAGAGCAGGGTGTATCGGCCGTGTACGATTATTATTTCCTGGTTTCTTTTCACGATGCACATTTATGGTGGTACGCGATGGTCTCGTTATAAAAAGAAAAAGCACTCGCGTTTATCGAGTAAAACACGCAAGAAGCGTTTTCTGTTCGATATTATACGTTGGCTTCGCGGAAAGTGCTGACCCGGTGCTACTGACATGACTATTTATACTTACTCTGAAATTAATAATTATTAATAATAAAGATAGATCGTGAACACTAGCGCGTTATTATAACATATTAAATTTTAAATGACTGTGCCAGTTTTTGGAGAAATGATATTCCGCGAAAGAAATCAATATCTTGCAGTTCGAAAATTATCACTATATTCTGATGATCACATTAATAAAAATAGGTATAAATGAATTTCACAAAAATCTGCTAATTCCAAATTAGATGGACTAATTATGATATTTTATGATCATACAAATAGCAAAGATAGTAATAATATATTTTTTATAAATTCTCAAAGTATTTTAAACGTTTATTTAACCGAGATCGTTGTTGGTAAAGAAAAGTTTACTTCGCGCTTTTAATAGTAGCTAAGCTTTGTGAGCAAGTGTAGAAAGTAGAAAAAATATGCATTCAGCGAGATTAGGTGTTGCCCCAAACAAGACTTCTCATGCAACACTCTTTAACCCTTCTATTTTACGAGCGGCGTGGCGTTTTCCGGGTGCATTCAAAGAGCAAAGAGGAGGCATCGCGTTCACTCTCGTACATTGTCCTTCGACCAGTTACTATCACGATACGTGTAAAGGTTAATACCGTCGGAAGGAAGGGAAAGAGAGTAGGAAAAGAGATTGGGTGTCTAGACACCCCTACTCTCCAGTTAGACTTGAGCCCTCGGGGTGCGACCTGCGAGAATCGACTTGCAGCGCGGATTGCCTATTACGTTCCTCCCGCGAGCGTTTACACCCGCCATATGTTGCACACACGGACACTATTATCTCGCCGATGGTTTAATTGCGCGGTTACCACAAGCGCTTTACCGATATATGTCACACATATATAATAGATTAGTAAAAGGATCTTTTATTTTCTATAAAGATCTTACTGAATATTTTATTTCTTTCTCTATTCTCTTAGTTTTTGTGGAGCTCTTATCGAATACTTTAATTGTACCTTTTATTTTCTGTAAACATTTTATCGAATATTTATCGAATATTTTAAGAAAAGAGTAACGTTAATTTATACACGCGCGCGATCTACATATCGATAAAATTCACAGTAAGCTTAAATTAATTACAAAAAGTAAGAGGAGCTGTTTGCAACATTTTTAAATATTTAAATCTTTTTAAGAATCTCCGTTAATAGCAAAGATTCTTAATATATATTTTTAGTATTTTTGTAAACACATATAAAAAGGCAACTCTCTATTGTAGAGTAGAATAGTTAATTTTAGATCCGTTTGTTCAATAAACTACTGAAAGTTTCCAATACTTGATAAACGTTTTACGGGCTTGTTGTTAGAGAATGCGAAACAAACAATTTACGCACTACAATCAATTCTATATTCAATTAATTTATATGTAGTTTAGTTTTTTGCTACGTACTTTGGCAACAGCCATTTATTAAACAAAAAAAGAAACAACTAATGCGAATATAAATTTTTATTTTTATTCGTGGTAAAAGTTTATATGTAAAGGTATATTTTAATGTATTCTGGATTTGAGTCACGTTATACAGAATTATAGAATCGAGCAAGTGGCCGAACTGTTTTTCATACCCGCTCAAGAATGCGGGTATGAGTTCGAACTCGGAAATGCAGAGGAAACAGAAATCTAGTTGGTTGACGTTAATCGTGATGACACGCACGAGTGCACTTAACGCACGACACTTGGCGGTAACGTTCGTTAGTATCGACCAACATGAATACTCTGATGACGTTCCGCATGCGAACTTCTGAGATTTCAATCGATTACGTCACCCGCGAACGCCATAAATTAAGCCCTTAAATGCAATCACCCGAGTTGTAGTTCTAAGATAAGCTTTATCCGTTAATCACGTAGGTTTTATTAAATTTAAGATAACGTATCGCAGTAATTGGCGGTCTGCAAAAGAAAAATAAAACGGAAAAAGATACTGTCCAATAAATTTAAAAGTTTAACTTTTTTATTTTTACCTTCTACTAATCGTTAATACAAGCATAAACACATCTATATTATCACATTTTACTTATCTACCGCAATTTCATTCGCGTGTAGATGAAATCAATCCAAGACTTATTATAATCTTATAAAAACGTGTAATTATATTACGTACAATTATAAATTATCGTCGGGAAAACCACACATCTATTTCAGACATCAAAAGTTATATTACTCAATGTATTTCGAGAGTAGAAACGGAAAATAAAATCTAGTCTGGCATCTAGTACGAGGGATGCCTTAGAATGAACAGGGAAAACGCGCGCGTAGTAGATTCGAAGATCCTCAAAGGGCGAAGCCTGCCACGATCGCGCGTGCTCCACCCGAGAGATTCCACCGATCTCTGACAGAAAGATTTAACACCGTATCACCTCGGAGCGTATCCATTCGCCGCGCCTGGTGCATACCTATGAGGGCAACCCGTTCGTTCATCGCGTTCCTCCTCGCAACGAATTCTTCCGGTTTTCGCACGCGCGAGCACGGGATGACGGAGGCGGATCGCGTCTCATCCTTCGTGTGTCACTAGATCACCAGGTATTCCTTAGGCACGAGCACTTTCATCTCTCTCGCCGCCATATCCTCGCTTTTTCGTGACGACAATGCATCGACCTCGCATTCGTGAATAAACGGGGAATTTCAAATATGCAACAATAAAATGATTTTATTTAATGCCGTGTAGAATTTACCTACAATGTTATGTTAATCGATATTCGCGATTTAAGAGCCGATTTTCATATTTTATCATAAATCTTTATTATATGATAAAATGAAAAATTTATCGTAATGTACTTATTGTACTTATCGTAAAATTAGGAAAGTAGAATAAACGAGCTACAACATTGTTCTAAAAAAAAAAATCGTTTCTAAACTAGCTGAAAAAATTATAATCATAAAGATATCAGGCCTTTTCAAAATATATACAATACTTTGTAAATTAAAGTTAAATTAAAAACTTTAAGTAAAGACTTATATCCAGTTCCAGCTAAGAAACAAAATAAACTAACAATTTCTTTTGATACTGAACTTTTCTACTGCTTCTTCTTGAGCCACCCAGTACGCGACTCGAACGAAGAGATTCGAGATCGTATATATCCTACCATAAATCAAGATTTCAATTCGTCGCCTGCCGGATCGAACTTATGTGCATCGATAGCGCCTCGCTTCTCTTGTCACGCTTGGCTTTCACGACGTGGAGACTTCGGGAATTTACTATCGAAGTATGCCATCTACGATACGTTTGTTGACACGATCGATTCCTGCTGGAGGAGGAAACAGAGAATGCTCGTGTAATAATGCTCGTGTAATAATGCTCGTTGAACGTGGGAAAATTTGTGCGAGGAGATTAAACATGTGCGTGCACATGCAAAGGGATAAAGAGCATGATAACGAGAATTGTTTGAAAGGCACAGAGAAAGATAACACATTTTTGTGGGAAATTACGCCATAAACAACACGCGGAGTACGCGTTAATGAGCATACTAAAAACGTATGGTTCATAATTGTACGCTATTCTTTTCGGATCTTTGGTTACAATTTTATTAAATGTTTGAAAATTCGTTTTTACTTTACAAATTGTAACGTCACGTGAGATTGATCTGTGAACAAACGTTGTATAACATCCCAAATCGGAGGAGGAATGAATATGATTTGTTAGTCCAACGTTTGTGAAATATCCGGAGAGAGATCATCGCGAATTACGGCGGAATAGAAGGATCTACGATCCTTCGTTTGCGGAATGTTTGGAGTATGCGATCTAAATCCACGGCATTAAATCATTCTCCCGAGTGAGAGAGGCTTGTAACGCATTCGAGCAGTTTTCCGGGGAACGTTTAATTCGTTACGTATGACTCAGCTGCACAAACATTAGCTTATTCGAAAGAGAATCCGGAGGAATGCCGGAGCTTTTCTTTGATATGCTGCTGGCGTAAAGCATGCAGCCTTTAAATTCACGACGTTCGGCGAAAATCCCATTGGAGCTTCGACGGGTCGTGTAATGCTAGTTTTATGTAAAATTTGTTTCCCCATAGATTTGATATTAAGATCGTTACAGCATCGTAAATAATGTTACTTAATAGAGGAATTATTTTAACGCATTATAACGTCAGTAAAATATCGTATATTAAAAGTAAGGTTGACTTTGAGATATCTAATACTTTATTCCAACATATTCTGACATGAATTATAAAATGCCTTATAAAATATTGACTTCTCGTTATTCGTAAATTTGTCCAACTCTGTAACTCGTGTAGACACAGAGCGTTAAGCTTCACGGGACAAAGCTTATCGAGCTCGTTGTAATCCCTTTGTTCCCTATTTTTACTCGGCAGTGTACTCAGCATAGGAAATCTCATCGAATATTACTGGCTTGAGCCCAAGGGCGATCTAAATCGAAAGCCAATTAAGCAGATAACTGATCAAAGGTAAACAATAAGCAAATCGAGCTAGCTTGCTGAGGTATTAACATAATGCCGAATCAGAAGCCATTCGTACATAGAGATGACTACAAGCCTTCAGAAGCTGTTTGCTTTGCCAATAATCCTCAAATTGACTGTAATGTATTAAATTTGATATATTATTACAATGATTGCGCGAAATTGCCTCTAAAATGAAACATGCGATGTATGTATATTCTTAAGTGGTATTATATAATATATTATACTCGTCAACTGTTTCGATAACATGTTTCATTGCATAATCTATTATTTAACTTTTACGCAAATATTACAATCTGACATTAACGTTGTACTGAGTACAATAATGAGTAGGCTACATACTTGCGCTAAATTTACCGAAATTTATATAAATAAATTTATTTATTAAATATGAATATATATGCCGAGAAATGGAAAACAAAAATAAAATAATCAACCATATAGTATAATAAAAATGATATATAAGTTTCCAACTACTTTGTATTGGTTTGACTGCACAACTGTAAAATGACAGAGAAAGTCGACAACGATCGTTTGATTCGTGCTTCATTTAGAAGTTCGTGTGCATACGCAATACACATATATAATCGCCACAAGAGGAGATACGTATGCGTCTGTTTTTCGCGATCATTTCCTAGTGCGCAAAGGCAAGAGCTTTGTCACAGGCTTTCTCTTTCCAGCTGTTGCCCTTCTGTCAGTCGTTTAATCGTCGCGTGATCAAAGGGATTCCTTAATAAGGGCCGCACACAGCCGCAGGCTCGCAAACCGCCCGCGTTTAGAAAGCAAATGCCTTTGTGTCACACGCACGTTCGAAGCATATCAATAACGAGAAATTTTACGGATGAAATCTTGGAGTTCTTTAACCGCTCATCTAAAAGCGATCGAAAATTTTCATCTCGTAAACCCGCTGGAGGGATGCAATGAGCGGAAATAAGGTAAAATGAAAACGAGAGGAATAGTTTTCGAGCTATTCATCTTTCATAAAAGCTTTTGAAATAAGAAAAGTAAGGGATATTTTTGGATATTGGATAGCGACACAAACCGAAATTGCATTATTACCATCTGAAAGATAGATAAGATGATTAAGGATCCTAATGAACTTCTGCAAAAAATTTAGATTCCAAAGTTGCTTCGTACCGCCAGGCGAAGCTTTCGTGCATCAAACTGTAAGTCTTCCTCGCGAGGAAATGAAAATCGGTGAAGTTTCTACAAATACGTAAAATACGTTTGCGTTTTTCTCGAACGACGCGCGGCGTAGCCATTCTCGCATCAAAAAAGTTTTTATGATAATCCGGAGGAAAAGTTTCGCTCGGCGTCGAATAGGTAGCTCGCGAGCTCTCGCGGCGATCAGCTTCGGAAGCTTCCGCATGTCGGGCAACTTTTGGATTTCAATTGCCGGTGTCGCTCGGAAACGCGTAAAATATACACTGTACTCTGTACTGATTGCACATTTATGCTTTCTGTTTCAGATCTCTTCAATAACCAGCTTTTGCAGGGTGAGTGTATGATTTTTATTATACCACGTATTGTACAGTATATAGCTTTGATGTGACCGATCGATCGCTCTGATGCAAATATTATCGCAAAAAACAACGCGCGAAAGAATATTACGATCGTTCGAGTTGAATTTACATTATTTAGTTGGTTAATCACGATTTTTCTCTGTGTATTTTTTTTATCAAGCTTTGTTTTACACTTATTAATTGATATTACTTTTACATTTCAACATTACACGGCAGATTTATTTTATTTTAATTCGATTCAATTGTTGCTCATAATTTCTACGTTCTACCTGTAATAACATACATATCGGTATATTTATTTGCGGAAAAACATAAAATTATTAAAAAAAAATTCGTAAGAAATTTGTTTAATGAAGAATATTTTAACAGAATTTTCTTTATTTTAAATTGATTGTTAGGCTCGATTAAACCGCTTTTATCTTTATTCTTGCGAAATGTTGCTTGAACAGCAACTTCGCAACGAAGGGCGCGAAGTTGCCTGCATCTCAGAGAAATGTCGAGGCATTTTTAACAAGAGCTCAGTCATCCATTCGTTTAGGTGCTCCGGCCACGTCCTCTTATTGCTCCACTCATGTCCTACCAGGACACGCGGGTGATCTCGAGATCTCCATTCGAGTCTCGTCCTCTCGCCTACGTGAGCGTCGTTGTCTCGCCCACTGTGCTTCCGGGCGGAAGGAATCCCGTGTGAATTTTTTATTGAAAGTATTTTCACGGGAGTGGCATACAGAAATAAGTTGACAAATGTTCCCGTATTATTTATCCTAGCTCAATGCCACTAAACTGTAAAATACGTGGAGGGCTTTTAGTTTATAAATGATGTTATGCCGTGACAGGAAATTCTTGCATTTTGGTCTGACTGAAGAATGATTAATAAATGGTACACTTTTAACTACAAAACTACAAAACATATCACATAGTTATTAATTATAATTTAAACGCTATGCTTTTTATCTTTGAATTAAACAGATCAAATTCTTAAAAGAAAACGTAAAATTCTTTTCACAAAGAAATTTTTAATTTGAAAATAACAACATTTTAATAGTTTTAACATTTTATAATTTATATTAAAAATATCATAACAAAACATTACAAATTTTTAACTCTTGTTTAAGTTTAATATAAGTATAAATATAATATAATTAGAAAGAGAAAGAGAGAAAGAGACAGGTATAAATAAAAGATTTTTTTATAGCTTGAATAAATTAATTTGATTTTAAAAAATTAATATTTTATGTTCTAATTAAACTAAATGACTAAAAACAATTTTCCACATTTATATTACGCTTGTATTACTGCCATTTCAATTGTTCATATAAGAAATAAGTAACTTCATATATTGTGAGCGGAATAATATTTCAATAAACGATGAATTTTCCATCGCCTGTCTGTCTCAAAGAAATATACCGACGATTTCGAAGAGACGGCGGAAAAAGTTGCAGCTGATGCATCTCGCCTGCACTTGACTGCTTTCAAGCGAGGAGTCGGAAAAAGATTCTGAAATGCAAATGGGCGCGAAACCGATCGATTGCATAATTTACGGTGCAGCCCGCGAGCTGAAAATACTGACGTTATCACGAATTTCTTGTCACGTAAACGTAAATTACTTCTTTTACTTATCGCTGACAATTTCCCATTAGCTAAATACGAATATTTTCACCTCATATACTTTTTTTTCAATGAAGCATCATTGCTATAAAAATTAAAATGATCTCGTTAAAATTATAGAAATTACAAAGTAATATAAAATAGCACTTTCAATTTTCAAAAATATTTTCTTCAATGTTACAATTTAATGACCGTCATAAATAGTTTTTAGTTTGATTTTCATTTTTGACGTTCACAAATATAAATAGAAATTAGTTTGTATTATAAAATCTTCTCTCTTCCCTGAAATTAAATTTTATATGAAATTGACACGGCGCTATCGCTCTAAAAAGCAAGAATAAATCATTCATGATGCAAAGAGCAAGGAGATCTCGCCTTGATACTGCCTTTTTCTTCTCTAGTGAGTATGCGAGTAGAAGTTTTCACATTTCCCGTCTTTTCACCTCAATGTTTGAGTCTGAACCGCTCTTAAGACTCTCGCGATGCTCCAGTAAATTCGATGATGACGTTTCTCCGGTTTTCCCCGGTTTTCCACGAATCTTTTTCCTTGTTTTTCACTCATTCCGCAGGCGGCCTTTCAGGGTGTCGGGTATAATTTACGATCTCGTTAAAAACATAGAAATCATTTATTTCCGTAGTACGACGTAATGTAGAAAAACGATCGGCAGAGTGAACGAAACCAATAGTGAAACGGGATCATTTTGGAACTTCTACTTTTAACATGGAACAACACTGCTATTTTTGTTATGCAATAGAAACAGGTTTTAAAATAGATAACAAATATCAGCGTTGTAAATGTTAATAATCTGTAAAAATATCACAGATTATTAACATTTATAACATATTTTCAAATATCAAATATTTTAATTTTAACAGAATGTGGATATACCAGGATTAGGTTTTGGCCAAAGTGATTATTTCCCGTATGTTTATTACAAGATCAACGTGGACATGGTTGATAATAAGGTCTAATTATTAGAATCTGCTTTTTTCCTCCCGAATGTCGCACTTCCTTTTATCCTTTTTATGATATAATTCTATTACATTAAGAATTTGGCGGCGCGAATGTGTACAAGTCTCTTGTGTCAATATGTAAAAAGAACATTGCATTTCCAGAAAATTTCAATTTTTTCTTAGTTATATTTATAATTATAAATCATAATTCACTCCAATCAAAGAAAATTGTCACGTAGTTTTTTTCGGAAATCCTTAATTGTGTATATTATAATTATAAATCATAATTCACTGCAATCGGAGAAAATTATCATGTATTTTTCTAAACCGTTGAAATTGGAATACTGTATATTACTCTTATACGATATATTGTGCATAATAATAGTCTGTGCATTCCCTTATACATATTTCTGCTAAGCATTAAACATAAAGCAAGTAAAGTTATAGACTATAATAAAAATGATGAATTCTCAGGCAATTATCATTAATCTTATATTTTTGTTTTGTAATTTTGGCATGAAGTATTTTTGTGACGGCAATTTATTTTGATTCTTGATACTTCTCGATGCTTTGAAAATAGCGCGACATATTTTATACACTAACACGACATAAAAGTGTATACCGTTTCTAATGCGATCAATTTTATCTGTTAATCTGTTGTATACAATGTTAAAGTACTGATCTTTTCATTGATATATAAGAGATCAAGACTTGTGAAAAAAAAATATATATATATAACACCTTGTTAAATCTTGTAAAGAATATTCACACTAAGGGTGTCATGTGAATATTTAACAAAACGAATTGTTAATCACAATCTAGAAAAAAAATGGGATATCTTATTGTTGAATATTAAAACAAAAGTTATCATGTTATGTATTTTTATAGTATTTTGTCATTTCAAACAAATTTATGGACTTTCAAAATAAGTTTCACATGCGTGTAATATGTTACATTACGTATATTGTCTAGGTAGAGAAAAAACTGATTGTCATATTATTATGAAAGTCTAAGAATTTTCATATATTATAAATCATTTAATTAAAATATATACATATTAAATTCATCGTTAGCGAATTACATATTCTAACAGATTGAAGATATGCGAATTTATCGAGAAAACAATTAATAAAAGCGTTTTTCAAATCTTTATCTTTTGTAAAACTCAAGTTCTATTAGTTGAAAATGGGAGAGTTGAAACTAGAAGAAAATAATATATCGATTTTTTTATATTATCAAACAAATTCATATTCTTTATGAATTATAATTATTCAAAAATATGGATTATACTCTTTTAATTGATTTACATCAATTGTTCATTTGTAAATTAAATTGTTATTTTTGAGTTGGCACCAAAACAGTTGGTTACAAAACGCACAAGATAAATTTCTTTTGTGAATATATTATAACATATATCATAAAAATATAATAATGTATTTTCTGAAGAAATTTCATGTTGAAACAAGCTTATTGCTCATACTAATCATAATATAAATTGCTTGTACATAAAAAAAATCCATATATAGCGTCTGTAGTTTCATATTATATTTTGAGTTGCAAGATCATTGTAAAATGCAGACCAATGTACAATATCGTAAATCCAGCGGAAATCGATGACAATACTGATAAAGTGTCTGCTCCTTAAGCCTACACAAAGAAGCGAGACGTGGTATGTAATAAAAAGGAAAGGATACACAACACACGTACATATACATACATACATACATATATATATATATATATAT
>VBVR01001367.1:0-31214 GCA_011638315.1 Tetramorium parvispinum | reverse complement strand
TTGTAGATCCGGACTTAAGCTATTAGCGTTTTCGACTGAGCCGGGTTAACCCAACTCGGGTTAGTTTCCTTTTAGAACTGACCAATCACGGTTATTCCATTCTTTAGAAGAATAGCCGTGATTAGTCAGCTCTAAAAGAAAAATAACCCGAGTTGGGTTAACCCGGCTCAGTCGAAAACGCTATATGTATACTTGTGTCACGCTGTGCTGTTGTTGGAAAGCACTGTGTTGAACACTGTGTCACTTTGTGTTACCTCAGACCCTTGCTGGAAAGCTCCCTAAGGAGACATAAGGGCTATTCCACACTGGACGCGATGGGCGACGAGCGATATCCAATGAGAATTTCGCTTTTCTAAACGACACTTGGAAAGTAGAACTCTCATTGGATATCGCTCGTCGGAATAGCCCTTCTACTTTTCAAGTGTCGTTTAGAAAAGCGAAATTCTCATTGGATATCGCTCGTCGCCCATCGTCCAGTGTGGAATAGCCTTATGGCAGATTCTCGCAAATCGATGACGCATCTAGTAATACCACAATCGATGGTTCTACGGGGTTCACGCGACTAGCTACACGGCAACGGCAACGGCAGCCATTTCGACGCTCCCCGACGCTCTTCCACGCTGACGAACTCGTCGAGGGCAGGAGCACTATTGCTTACGTCGCGTTCACGAATTGTTATTGTTATCGTCGTTTATAATCAGCGTTCTTCATGAAACACTCCACTTTGGTGTAGCGATTCGGTGAGTCGAACATTCTGGCATATCACGTGCCAATGTCTCAATCTACGATATATCTCATCCTCTCCTCATTTCCCCAATGCCAACAATGATAAATTGGATAATACAGTCGGACAATCGTCGTATCATCCTCTTTATTATGCGCGTCTCGAAACTCGTTTTCTTCCTCGTAAGATTTTTTTTGCCGCACTATGTGCTCGACGATAAACAATCTGCAATCTTCCTTCCACTATAATGGTCGTCTACAATGGCAATAAGTTGTAAGGTCATAAGAAAATCAACCAGTTATTTATAGTTAAGATTTAATAAGAAAACTTCACCGTAATTGGTCGATTTACTTACGACCTTACAACTTACTGCCATTGTAGACGACCCATAATTCTTGCCCCTACAATTTGCCCTTTCGTCGAAAGACGCTTACGTGGTTAACAACAGAATCCGCGAAATACTAGATAGTATGTGTGTGAAGTCGGAAACTTTTAGATCAATATTTTGCTCGCGAGTTAAACACTTCCATTTTTCCATCGACAATTAGCATCGTCGAGCGAGATGAAAGAATAGATGCTAGAGCATATATTCTCTCTCTCTCTCTCGCTCTCTCGCTCTATGAGACGACAGAAAGGTGGAAGCATTTAGCTCATGAACAAAGCGTCGGACAAGTCTGTTTTAGAGAAGTTTTATTTTTTTTATTGTTACTATTGATAACATATTTGTTATCTACGAGAGAGATACGTGAATGTAGTAAGAAAAGAATTAATTGAATATTATGGAGTATGATACTTTAAACATTAGCTACTATGCTAACACTTTGATTCATTATTATGAAGTGGACAAAAAAAAATGATGGTTTGGAAGCCATGTGAAAATGCAACTAATTAATTTCCAACAAAGAGAAAAATTTCGAAAAAAATTCCATTACATTGTTGAAAGACAAATCTGAAAATTTATAAAAACAAGTTAAAAAAGTAAGAATTTGTAATGATTTATCAATTTCTCTAATATGAATATATCACTAAGATACTATAATGTATCAATGAATCTGATTAAGAGTACTTAAATTTTTAATTAAAAAAATAGAAAGGTGGAAATAAGAAAACATTCGTGTCTCTTATCTAGTTTCCGTTGCATCGACTTAATATTTTGTTTAATTTTTTTTGTTTTGAAATATATAAAGTTATTAATATGGGCACTTTAGAATTATCTATAACTTTAGCCGTAACATGTACTTAAAGATGGTTTTAACGTTATATGAATATTTGTAGAAAGAAGCGTAATATAATGTCTATTTCACAAATATTTCATTTTTCTAGATTAATTTTTTTATACAGACTCATTATATACATATAAAATACGATTCTAATATCTAGCGTTGAAAATGAATGCCGTTTGACAAATTATGTTTTAAGGGGATAAATTCAAGTTTATAATTTGATAGATAACTACCAAGAATAAGAAGTTGAATGCAGATGCAATTTATAATTATTGAAAAGTTGTTTAGGTACAGTGAGGGGGACCTTGATGTATGTTGCAGGGGATTAGACGACTCGGTGTGTTAGGTGTCAAGGACAAATTTGGCCTCTTCGATGGATTTTGCACAATGATATGGTGCAGTTAACTTTTCTGCTTCTGCATTTCATTGTTCTTCGCTGATGAGCGGTTTGCTGCTTGGTCATCTTTGTTCTCAATCAACTCTTATCTTTCATCGTTTTAGCTGAGAAAGAGAGAGAAAAAAAGAGGGAGTGACAGTGTTAAGAAGAAAGAAGTTTCTAAAGTCTGAAAGGTAATGCTAAATTACATAATAAATATAGTTTATAATTTTGGAAGAAAGGGTGTGATTCTACTACACAGGCAGATTTAATTGTCTCATTTCCAAGAGCTCTGTGAACGTCTATTTATATATGTGTTTCTCTATTTATATATATTACAATTTTACTTCGACTATATATTCTGAATTATCTTATATGCAGTAAGTGGCATATGGGTAAGTAATTTATAGTCACAAATTTACAAAAATAATAAAGAGATTTAACAAAATATAAACATACAAAAAAGATGACATTATCTATATTTACATTTATACAATATGTCTTTATATGTTTTCCATAAAATATAAGTCGCATGGACTTCATCTCCGATTTTGACATATTATTAAATATAAACTGAATAATAAGCTATGCAAGACTATATAACCTCTTACACTAGGAATAAAATCATATTTAATCTCTTTGAGAAAATAACGATTAAATTGTACAACTTTAATTCTTCAGGTAAAAATCAGGAAAAATTTTTTAAAACTGTCTTCCTTTATTTGAAATTGAGATTAGGTTTAAAAGAATTAATTTTTTTGCAATATCTTATTAATCCAATATTCTTTTCATCTTCATTAAAGCACTTCTTAATAATTATCTAAAGATTCGGCAATTTTTTTATTCAATTTACTATATCTTACGGTATATATAACAATTTTATATTTATATATATATACATACACATTAGAAAAATTATTGCATTATTTTTTTAATTAATAAAAAAAGGTAAGTTTTGGTTTGATTTGATTGCAGTAGTAGTTATCTAGTACTATCATACGCTGCTTATTTAAGAGAAATAAAGAAACATTTTTTTATTATATTTATATCAAAGATGTTAAGGATTTTTATATCTTCTAATTATAAAATACTCAAGATAAATTCGGCAGAATTTTAAATTAATATTAAGTTACTATGATGAAAATTAATAATTCTATCATTTTCGGATAAGAAAAAACTAATTATGCTTTGATAAAGGCCTATTTTAATATCTTCCAATATAAACATCTTGAAATTCAAATCAACAGCAAAAACTGAATCCTGAAACTGAAAATGTTAAAATTAAAACTGTCGGACAAAAAAATATTCACTGCGCTTAATTCTTCCCTAATCTTCCCTACGCGAAATGCGGTTTTACCACATGGTCTGTGAAAGCTGAGGATCTTTTGTTGTCGTTTATATTTGACTGCACAGTGTATTATGTTACGATGACTATTGAACCATTCTCCATGCGATCTTTTCATTACTTGTATCGCATTGAGACACAAAACTTACCTAACAAATGCGAAATTAAAAATTAACCGTGAAAAATGCTATAAACATGCAACGTTTTAAAGAGTAAAAAGATTAATATCTATTCATAATTTAATGGAATGACGAAAAAAAAATTACGTTACAATTCCATCCCAAATCGTATTAGTTCTTGCAAAGGGCATATATGAAAATATGCGATAGAACCCCTTTACAGCTTTCCTACAATTTTCTACACACTTGTCTCTATGATATTTCACAATACATATTCACCGAATGAAATTATCATTATAAAAAATTATCTGATAATTTCCAATTATCTGGATAATTACTGTTATCATCATTTATCTCCAATATATCGTATATACATGATGTGTACGGAAAAATAAAAGTCGATTTGTAACATAAGAGTTTTCTCTCCGTTCCATCGAACCGAGATCTTCGACTTTGACGATTATTTAATATCTTTGAACAATGAACTTACTGCAAATAACGGTACGCTTTTAATATGACCTTAATGTAAATCGATTGCGACATAATGCAGGAAGAAAGCAGCAACGGATGACTGAAGTACGTTGATGCAGCCGTGATTTATCGACTTGCTTCCATCGTTGCGAACACTTTGGAATCGAATTGCGCATGATGCATTTCAGGTGTATGACAGACCGATTTTCTCGTTTCATACGCACGCCATATGCACGTACTTATACCACCAAATATATCGTCAAACTGAGATATTTATTCCTTTTACCTTTTTTATTTTGCGACTAGTGCCGACGGAGTCTCAATATTATTTCCTTCGTTATATAATAATAAGCGGAATCTAACTACATAAAATCATGCTGTGGTCTGATGTGTTCGACGAAAGGAAATCTAAAGACATCTATATCAATTGATTAGGAGTGATCGCTGATGAAAGAGACAGATAAGAATATGGTCATGTCAAGATCATATCGTGATCGTTCCAAACCAGTTATAAATCGACGCAGCTGCTGATTCGGATTGTTTGAACAAAACTCTGGCGACTGCAATTGTCACAGTTACATCCAGCTGGCCGATATATAATTCGAAGTTTTATTGTATTGACTTGTCGTAGTTTTCATGGTGTTCAAGCTGGACGGAGTCACGACAACTCGCATTCACACTATCTTGCACCCGAGTTTTTTTTTCCTTTTTTTACATTCTTGCATCTTCAGTTCTGCTTTAAATTTCTTGAAATTTTATGTCAAATTTAATACATCTCGAAAATATGTACTAATCTTGCATAAAAGCAGAAAATTATTATATTTAGCAATACTTTTCAACATAATTCTACGGGATATTGCACGTACATTTTTTTATGCTTGGCATATGCCGAACGCAAAATTAATAAAATAAATCTTTCTAAACTTATTCTAAAGTTCTATATAGTTATTTAGCTATACAAGCTACTTTGCTATATAGCTGTAACTAGTAAAAAATAACAAAATTGCTTATGGTAATCAAATTTTGCGATTCTATTGGTATTGCTAAGGTGAACAATTATTTATCGTATCAGTATGCACTTTTATCAATGCAGCGTGAATTTCGAATATTCAAATATAAACGATATTCAAATTCTAGTTCCATAATACGCTACTACTTCTACCGCCTCATTTATCAAAAATTTACTTGAAGAATATCACGACGAGACAGTGATTAAATATTTTTTAGCATTTAGATAAGAATGTTGATGCATTAATATGAATCGATTATTTACCTATATATTGCACCAATGTTACTGTAATTTTGTATGTATTCGAATTCTAGCTTTGCGACGCTCTTTACTATCATCTTGTTTAATTAAAACGTGCCAAGGGAGTATGTTAATAAGTGACATGACGAGATATTGTGATTAGATTGCTACATTCGTCTTCATTCGATTCTACTCCAAACAGTCTCGTTAAAACACTCGATGTTTTGAGTGCGCTGAGTTGGTCTTTCATTTTCGTCATAAGCACTAATAATTACTTCGAAATACTCCTAAGAACTCTGGTTGAAATCGAATTTTTGGAGTATACTATGCGAAGTGTGCTAATATTTTTTTCTCTTCGCCCTGAGGAAGCTGCCGCTATCAATAATGGGATATGCGAAAGAAACATTGCGTGTACATTCGATGCGTTAATCGACTCGTTTAATGTGAGAGGATTTACGAAAGTACTTCGATCAAACATAACGCAATCGTTGATTTTTCTCGATCTCTACGAAAGGATTCAGCAGTTCGTGGCAGATGGAAGCCGAAGAAATGGAACGAACAGCGTCGTCATGCTCGTCGAAGAAACAGACACATGTCTAGCACTTTGTGTGCCTGAAAACAACAGGGAATGATTTGCCGATTATTTAACCCAGAGAAAGAGATTTCTTTCTCTGAGATTCCGGGAAGAAAGATCTATGTATGCGCGTGCATGGACCAGCCGTGAAAGCTCTTTGATGAATTATGTACGTCTCGAATTTTCGTGATATGACGATTTTGGTTATTCGTTTTAAATTTATTCCAACGTGCGTGAGAGAGAAACAGAAAATGTATTTGTCATGTTGTCGCAGTTCCAGTCGCTATGTATCGATTCGTCTTAGAACATTGTTTTTCAATGATCGAGTCGTGGCTAGTAATTACAGCCTCGCAACGGTGGAACGAGTAATATGTCGATTGCAAATATGGTCATCAGGGAGTCAAGAATCGGCCGATCACTATCTTCGTGGCATGAAAATTACCGATTACGGCGACTACCATAATTATAGTTGCCTGAAATGAAATGATTTCTGAATAATATGCACAGAGTAAAAACTGGAGAACTCTCGACGAGAAGTTCTCTCTCTCTCTCTCTCTCTCTCTCTCTCTCTCTCTCTCTCTCTCTCTTCCCCCCCCACTCCCATTTGCTAAATGATGCAAATTTATTTCCTTCCTATTTAATCCGTCAGTTAGAATAGATAGAATATTTAAAAATTGAATGTTAACTGTAGATAAATATTTATCTTTTTGAATAAAAATGATTTTCTCGTTCAATCTTTAATTTAAAGCATTTAAAGATCGAACTGCGATTCGCCGAATAACTCAGATCTGCGTTTATTTGTTCAAGTGCGCATTACTTTCACTGCGTGTAACCATGCTTAAATGGCTAATTAATGTATTTATAGTAAACGCAAATTATTTCTCTGCATTTAATCGAAAACTAAAATTATTTACAACACACTGACTCCGCAAAATAATGTCATATTTTATCGTTTACATTTCTATTTCTAATTCATCATTTAAAACACTTGGATTCAAATTTATACTTCGAAACTGCTACCTACGTTATTTATGTATATAAAAAAATTTCTTTTTTTAATCCATCTAGATAATTTTCTGCTTAAAAAGATCGTAAAATTAGCAATTAAATGAAAATAAAAATTAATACATTACATAAGATACTTATAAAACATTTATATTTACTGAATATGAAACTTTTTATACCTTTAATTTGCAGTCTATTTCACCTGAGATATTTAAAGATTTTTTCGAGGGTGTCTAAAAAAAATTTATGATTAATAAAAAACTAAACTTTCAATGATTCGATTGTTGATGTAAACGACCGTAATATGTAGGTGGTTTGTATATTTGGCATGCTTTCTCTGCCAAAACTTGATACCATTGGAATTCGCTATAATAATAAAGCCAGTGGTATACATACGTCGCCATAAGTTTTTTTTTTAGATTTTATTTTTCAAATATATGAGCGACTATACTCTTGAAGCTAGAGATAAACTTAATACAAAATTTTCAAATAACTTTTTTTATACTCATACATTAATTCTAGCTTTTTTTTCTTATAATGAATTGTTATCATTTTGGATGTTTTTCGTAATATTTAGAATACAATTTTCTTTGATAATTACCTTTTTTTGAGAATTTTCCTTTCGAAATAAATAAATATTTAAATAATTTTTCATTGAGATTCTAAAATCGATATCTTGTAATAACTGTAATAAGTATAATTTAAACATATTTTACGTATGATAAAAATTTAAATTTAAAACTTTTTTTTTTTTTCGTGAAAAATCGAATACTATTGCAATAAATCCAATTATCCAATTGTATTACATACTTATTCTTGCGTGATCTGCAGCAATTCAGCACTATTAAATGTAAATAAAAAGATAATGTGATAAAATGAAAAATGTGAAAAATAAAGTTTGCAATAATATTTTATCGCTCATCTGTACAGAAAAAATAAATAAAGCTACAATTATTTTGAATACCAGCACTTATTGACATGTGTGCATTACTCATATCTCGTTTATACAATCACATTCGCTTTAATAGCTTCAACGCAAAGAGAAAGTTTTGTCATCTCGAAACACTGCGGAAACCGTAATAATGATACGCTTCGCACAAGCATGAGAAATGTAGATGTATAAATTTAAATAAAACTATATTTTTTATTCATTTTATTAAAAACTTATCGCAAATGTGACGAGAATTGATTTGTTACAAGCGCCCATCCAAGTATTCATTCTAAATAAAAATAATATGTGAGGGAAAAGAAATATATATTTTATACATCTCAATTTCTTTAATGTAGCTATAATTATCTATATAACAAGTAAATTATGCAAACAATCTCAAGTAAAAAGTATCTCATATAAAAAATAATAAATTAGCTGATATAAAAGCATATATGCATCGCTATATCCAGTCTAAATAAGCATCTGGAATTAAACATACATCAACTAAATTGGAAATTATCGCTTATTCCCTTGAATATTCTCAGTGAAATACCAATTGAAATTAGCTGGAAAGAGCATATTTTATGATATGTATAGACAAACTCACAGACAATAATTAAACTGAAATAATTTGTGTTCTTCGTTTGTTAATTCATTTTAATCTATTAGATTTTACTGAAGATAAAAGAAGGGAAACAAGCAGTAAAAAGTTTTTGTCGTTTTGATCTGATTGTGAGATATCTCGTGGAAATAAAAATAAAATAAAAGCACAGTCGAGAGAGAAGAAAGCGTAAAAGAATCTTGATTCTTATTCGTTGAATGAAGCAAAAAAGAAATGAAAGATGATCGAATGATAAAAGAAATAACGAAAAAATAAACTAAAATTCTAACATGCGTGCGTGCGTGCGTGCGTGCGTGTGTGTATGTGTGTGTAATATATAAATAAATATATATATATATATACTAGAATACAATGTAAAAATAAATTAATCATTAAATAGTTTACATGTAATAATAAAAAAATCATAAAACGATATTAATGAACGATATTAATATGTACAGCGTGTAATGTATAAATAGCAGTCATATAATAAATTAATTTTATTAAATTGTCTACACAAAAGAAGGGTTACAATGTAAAAATAAAGCTTTCTAAAAAAAAGTACATTAATTTTTTTTATATACATATATGTGTGGATGTGTGTTTATATACATACACGCACACAGAATATACATATATTGTATATGTAAAGCGTATGCATATTGAAAATATTTGCTAAGCGTTCTCAACAATTAATCGATTCGCTAACGGTGAACGATTTGGCGTAAGCGACATAGATCCATCGAAGATGTCCTCTCTCCGCCGCTTAATTTCGTTGCCTCTCGATTCGGTTGCAGATACAAACGTTACACGACCTTTGAAAATGAGCGTCATAATCAGGCTGCAAAATCTGGCGTGGTCCGCCAATGCATTGGACATACGCCAGTTTTTTAGAGGCCTGAGTATCCCTGAGGGTGGAGTCCATATTGTCGGCGGCGAATTGGGAGATGCGTTTATCGCATTCAGGTAACTACTGCTACATGAATTCCCGTTCTAAAAACAAAAAGAAAGAAAAGTATCAACATAATGATTGCACTTGCATCTTATTTCCTGCATCGTTCGCTTAACGTGTACACGCATATTTTGTATCTCGAGCACACTATGTGATTAAATTACTTTTTATGATGTACACATAAAATCAAATTCACAGTCGTAAATTTCTCTTTAACAGAATTTTGCATATGATATCTTATAGTTTTTATTTAAGTATAGCTAAAACTTGATTCATTATTCATATTATTCATGTTAACAATTTATTAATGATTTCTAATGAAAGGTCAAGTTTTTTTGCTTAATTTGTAATTAATTTTATTGCAATGGAAATTTAATCACGATAGATTATTATTATTACGTAATTGGAAACTTATAACACGTTGCGAATATAAATATACAGAGTAGAAAATTTCCGATTCTTATCAAATCTTGTTTTTAATCACAGTAATAATTAACCTTTTATCTTCGCACGCGTACTAAGAGGATTTTAAATTTATCCAGCCTAAAGACAAAATTAAATATCCATCAAATGAGATAGGGTGATAATTTCTTTTCGCGTACAATTCTGGTAAAGTAAGCAGGAAAAATTAAGACATCTGTACAATGTTTTTTAAAAAAAATAATAAACTAAGGCATTAAATAGTTTAAGTTCTTAGCAAATTTATGCAAATTAATGAAACGAATCGTAACATGAAGTAAATCTCAGACGTGTCGTTTCGCTATTGCAGCACCGACGAAGATGCTCGTCAGGCAATGATGCACGATGGAGGCAAAATTAAAGAAATGAAGATCAAGCTGCTATTGAGCTCGCGCACCGAAATGCAAAAGGTAATCGAGGCCGCTCGGCAGCAAACTTTAAGTTTGCAATGCATCATGCAAACCGCCCCGGTGGCTGTGGCCGCGCCTGTGGTTCCTGGCAAGCAGCCCGGTTCACCGACGGACAAAAGAGATAAAGATAACGATAGCAACGAATCCAGCAAGGATCGGAAAGATAGACGCGATCGCTCGAGATCGCGGGACCGCTCGCGATCGCGCGATCGCGACCGTGATCGAGATCGCCGTGATCGGGATCGCGGAAGAGACCGACGACGACGGGATCGCAGTAGATCGCGAGACCGGGAACGCGATAGACGAGACCGACGTCGTCGTCGAGACCGATCCAGGTCGCGCGATCGCACGAGGTCGCGTGATCGCGATTCGAAGAGGAACTCGACGAACGACAGGCGCAAGGATACCAACGAAGAGGACAGCAGCGAGGTCGTGTGCGTCGGTCAGTTCCACAAAGACAAGGCATCGGCGGCTGCATCGAAGAAACCGCTCGAGAACGGCATATGGGAGGTCCCTCCTCAGACGCAGATGCAGGCCGCTCTGTTGGCACCGAGCATCTTGGGCGCTGGCGTTGCCGCTCTCTCCCAGGACTCGGAGACTCGGTCAGCCATGGCCGGTTTCGGCACCCCCGTGATGGGCCAGCAGTCCATGTTGCAATCCGGACAGTTCTCTATAAATGGTCTTAACGGCGTCGGCAATCTCATGCAACCGCACATGCAGACGCTCGGGCATACAGTGGGCATGACGTCGTTATCGCAGAATCTAAATACCACCACTAGTCTGCCTAGCTTGGGAGGTCTCGGAACTCGTCCCAAGGAACCCTGGAATAGTCAGAACGAGCAGGGCAGAATGGACCAGACCGGGCGATTCTCCAGCCGGTCGAATCAATTCGGTAATCAGGAGTATGGCGCGACTGGCAATTATCGCGGTACCAGGCCGAACAATCCCTTCCTGAACAAGATGCAAGAGCTCGAGGGCCGTCGCAATCCGCATGCGTTTCAAGCTGGTGCCTCTAACTTTGGCAACTACGACAATGATCGGCCGACGTCGGGCAGAAAGTCCGGCAACTCGAGATTTTCCAACGAGACGAAGAACGGCAGCGGTGGAGGGCATTGCGTAGAAGTGCGTAACATGCCTTTGACCGCGACATATGCGGATCTACGCCATGCATTCCACGGTATCTACATCAGGAAAGACGGCATGAAGATAATCAACGATAACCACGGCAATCGCGTAGGCATCGCGTATATCAAATTCGGTAAGGCTGAGGGCAAAGAACTCGCTCTAAGCACCACGAGATACGTGCGAGGTTCCGAGGTAGAGGTACTCGACTTGGATGAAAGTATCTTCGATAAAGCGGTGAATTCTTACTCGCCCGAAAGTAGGGAGGACGGCCCCGATGGTGATCTTAGGAACTCTATGTGTATCCTGTTGACCGATCTACCGTCCTTCACCAAGGAGATGGACATAGCGAAGCTGTTTCACGACTGGAAGATCAATGATCTGTTCATCACCAATAGCAAGGAGAACGGCACTACCCAGTATATGGCTTACGTGCAATTCGCACGGCTCGAGGACGCCAAGTCATCATTGAGTACGCCGCTCAAGATCGGTAGCAAGCAGGTGACCGCAACGGCGATCAGCGAGGAAAAGTTCGCGCAGGCGAAGCGCGAGCACGAGCAGCTGAACATGAATCAAACGGATTGTATTCTCATGCGTGGCTTGCCGTTCCAGACGATTGACCGTGACATTTTCGACTTCTTCTCAGATATCGGCATCGTACCGCTCTGCATTCACATGATGCTTAATCAACAGGGCAAACCGGCTGGCGAATGCTTCTGCGAGTTTGACTCGGCCGAGAAGGCGGAACGCGCCATCACCAAGAATGGTCTTCCACTTGGGAAAAATATCCCCACTATTGAATTGGTACCACGCGTCAAGATGCTCGAAACCCTTGGCATGATGGAGGCGCAGCAACAGACGCAACAGCAGCACTTCCCGATGCAGGAACAGCACCAAAGGCCGCCGCGCTTCTCCGGCCCGATGAACCATATGCTACGCTTCGGCAACACCGGCTTCGGCCCCCGTTGTCCGCCCGGCGGCCTTATGGGCATGCCGCGTCACATGTTGGGTCGTCATCCACCGTCCATGGACTACGTCGAGGGTTTCGGTAAACCCGGCTGCGTGTTATCACTCGAAAATGTGCCGTTCAAAGCGGATATTAACGAGATTATCGAGTTCTTCGGTGATTTTGAAGTGAAACGAGAAAACGTGATTCGCCGCTACAACGAGAGGGGCATGCCGACGGGAGATGCGCGCGTGGCCTTCTCGTCGCCCAGCGAGGCACAGCGAGCGCTCAAAGAACTTAAGCATTGCAAAATGCGAGAGCGTACGATATACATGAAAGTAGCGTGAGATCTGTCGTTCCGCCGTGGAGAGGCTGATGACAGCACATGAAAGGATTCCGTTGTCGTACTGACGATATCCGGCCGGATCGAATGTATTCCTGTGCTCTTTGTGCGCGAAACGGCACGACGCAATATTCAATAGGACGTCTTCTGACAATGAGAATTAAGAATAAGAGTCGGTTTTATACAAGGGAATCCTTACCAATAAGCGCTCAATAAGGATAAACATGCTTAGGAGATGTACACTAGAATGTCTTCTTCAAGTGAAAGACTGTACTTCCTTGTTAAATTTGCGCCCACCTATGTGTACATAAAATGCATAAACTTAAGGACAATTTTCTTCATTCTTCATATCACATGCCATACTACCCAAATTGTTTTTGTCTATCGTAATTAAAGGCATTTAATCGATTACTTTTATTACTGGGTTAAAGATTTACATATGTTCAAACAGAGTCGTAACATGTCCATAAAAATCCAGTGTTTATTGACACGACAATATGTCTGAAAACATAAATTAATGTTACAATTACAAACAGGGAGTGTGGACGAATGTATATTATTGAATGTAAAGAATTTTATTATTTTATTTTAAATACCAATTGCAATACCAAATAACGTTTAAGTTATAGAAATGAAAGAAGCAGAGTACAAAGTTAGAGATTCGAATGATTGCGTTTACTTTACGTTTGCTGACATTAGGGACTAATATTAGAACCCGAAGAACCCCGGTATAGGTTCAGTAATGACGATGAAGCAGGCAATCTTTATGAAAAACGAGTATGTTACATAAGTCATACAATGTAAGGTATATTACATATTACATATCTTATGTAATGTATATACATTCTTGATAGATGTTATATATATGTATCTATATATATTGCGTACATTAAATGTATATAAATGTAGAGATCACGCTATAATCTTATGCGCAATCGTACGTGCGTCCGTCGCGACTAGAACTTGTATAAAATAAAATAACGAACAATACTAATAAGTTTATAGATCGCACGATGACACATTGTCATAAACTTGTGTTATGATAAACACTTGAAAACTTCAATAAATTTTTATTCAAATCTATCAAATCCATATCTTTCTTTGAATTTAATGTTAGTATTAATGACCTCGCCGTAATGCATGGATTAATTTTAATTGAATAATTAATTTTCAAATAATATTTTACTTGTGTCTTGTGTTGACTCTCTTTTAAAGAGAACGATGTGAATCCTATTTAATATTTTGATTATTTCATTTATTTATATAAATTAATTTTCACGATTTACAAAAATTATTCGGAAAATTATCTGAGAGTAATTATTATATAACTATTTTGCTTATTATTTAACACTATAGTAATTGATATGTAATTATTCGTTAAATACTTGAATAGAAATTGATGGCTCATGAAAAAAAAATTTTTTTGTTTTACGTTTTTTATTTTACGAAAGTAGCTCTCGTAAAATTAGTTGACATTCGCGCAGAAAATTATGTGGCTAATTTCTTGAAATACGTGCATATAAAATGAGTTTTTTGCCAGTTTAACGAGATCTAACAAATATATTTTTATCGTTTAATCGCCTAGCTGTATGCGAGCGTCGATGTTAGCACAAATTTCCTGTTGCTGGTACTGTCGTACCATCCTAAGGGACGGCTCCGTGACGAAAGCGTAGTGCAGCAAATCGACGCTGCCTAAATATTGAGTCACGGGCTATTTCTGTAGCCGCGCCTCAGCTATAAGCCCGTGACATCGAGCGGCAATGGCGCATTTCAAATTATTGTTGCCTTACTTGGATGAGATTCTTCTCCGCATGTGTATAGAATAATAAGCATAAAATATTTAAATTGAGAGCAAATTATTCATATCTTATTTAGAGTTGGACAAGTCCCTCGTAACGTGAGATTCTATATGTATACATATTATATAAGCACTCTTTAGTTTTCATCTATATTACATGTTGAATAAGTACAAGAACGCGAGATTAAGAATTCATCTGATCGAGACAAACTTACAAGGTTCAAAACCATGTATGAAAATGTATGTATGAAAATCTTTTGAGATATAAATATTACGTTTAATTAGGTTGATTAAAATAAATACATATATATGTATTGTATATTATTAATCATGTGCGCAATACGCACCGTGGTCCAAAGAACTATTATCAACCTTCAAAATTAAATATTGTAGGCACGTCTGTCCCTAATAAAGGGTGATTTGCTCTTGATTCTATTCAGCGATTTCCATCATATACAAAATACGTTACATATATACAGGAAGTATGCGATTAACCTTGGTCTATTTAGATACAGGAAATTCAACTTTACCTATATCCGACTTTTGACACATACGTAAAACGTTTTGGAACGAAAAGTACGGCGTTCAATATTCATTTGTTATCTTCCACACAAGTTCCAATTGTTGAAGAGTCAAGACAACATTCTTGGTTTACGTTCATAACTCTTAAAGAATTGAAATATTGGTATAATTAAATAATTTATTCACATCACACCACTGAATAATCTATTGCATTGCTTAGCCTTAAATTACTATCCTTAATTTTTATCGTTATTGTGAGATACTTGGAACATCCGTTCAGGCAAACATTAGTTCTTTTTTTTTTAATTGGAAAACTTAAGAATTACACAAATTTTATTTTGGAGTCAAATAAATATAAAGAAAACGTTGTGAAAAGCAAGCTTAAAGCAAAGAAGAATTTTAATACAATCAAATCCTGAAAAAAATCGGCTCCGGGTCTCCTAGACCCCCCGATGATCGTAACCTAAGGTTAAAAGCTCATTTGCGCTCTCCAAATGATGCACATATATTAGAGTTATATAACAATAATTGCTTCCTACATGGCTGGCAGTTAACCACGCGAGATCGATTCTGTAATCACAGCGACAACATCGCGTTACATTGTGATGAATTACGCAAGCGATATTCGATATCGCGATGCAAATTACGGCGCTGACGATACCTACGCCTCTTCGCACATCTGCCTTCGCGAACCGACGCGATGCAAGGACGAAGAACTGAAATAGAGAATGCGAGAAGGCGAGAATGATGAGCGGAAATCTCTCCGCGAATCCGCGACAAACGGATGTGTTCTGCATCAACCTAAAAACAGATCACCAAGAACCTCCGAAAATAGCCAAAACGAGAAATTACGAGAATTATTTTCGCACGAATAAACTCTTAGTTTATTTCGTTTTAAATGCATCTATCGTCTCCTTTAATCTTTATCCTTCTCGTATCTTTTAAGAATAATATCTCTCCTTGATTAAGTTGTAATTATTTCGATTAATTAAGCAGTAAGAAATCACAAAAGGGCACGATGATGGGTAATGCCGCTAATGAGCGTCGACAGCCTTTGACATCCTGGAATTCGATTCTATTTTTCTGGTACTAAGAAATGGCCTTAAGGCATCTGGACACTTGCCGACCATATTAAAATCGTGATGTCAGAAGCGAGAAATTTCACGTTGAAAATCTTTGCAACGTACTGTCAGAAAAAGATATTTGAATGAAGACACACTGTAGATTGCTGTGGCATACGTGTAAAATGTACAAGAAACTAAGATTACCAAGGAACACACAACGTAGAAGACACAGTGTTTATCTCTTTTCAGAGTTGTCAAATCACGTGTGTATTAGTGTGTTTGGTAATGTATGTAATTGCTTTGTATGTTCATTTTACAGATAGTGTTTTTAAGAATAGTGTCCTGTATATTTTACAAATGTGCTAAAGCGATCTACAGTGTGTTTTCATCTAAATATCTTTTTATTTGACAGTATGTTGCAAAGTAATTTTCGTGTAATTTCTCGCTTCTAACGTCACGTTTCAAGATGGCTACGGTTAGTACTCAGGAGCCTTAATTTCCTCATATATACATATAAGGAGAATCGTATTACCATTCTTCAGCAGATAACCGCGTCATATAATGATTTATCCCGTCGAGACTTCCTTCGACAACTCGGTTGTGACTCGTTCGGGAAATTTCATGCGCTATATTCGTATTTCGTGTCAGCGCCCACTCGAGATTACGCATCTACCGTTTTAAGTAATGCGATAGGATCGTCGCAAACGCACCACGAGAATAGGTAACAGGCGTCTCGACAAGTTTTACTTATCTGGCAAAACAATAAGACTTAGCGTGATGACTTTTACGTGTGTCAATGAGATAAACAGTGGTGCAAAAAGTATAAAAAGAATCAGTCAGGCTGTGTTCGAAAAATACAATTTGCAGAGGATGTCTAGCAATTTAATCTTTATGTAATATTGTTGAAAAATTATTTAGCCATGATTGGTATAGATTTCAATTAGAAAGGCCAATGAGCGGTAGGAGAATTTATTGAATAAACACGTGACACGGTATTCCTCTTATTTCAGGGCGACAAAGGCATCAAGTGATATCGATTGTCAAATCCTTTATCGCGTTACACATATAGACGGGGAGTGCAGTCTTGATTGAAATAAGGTCAACGAATTTTCCTCTGCATAACTCTAGCCATATGTGTGCGGGACGTCTGGCGCATAAAGTCTAATCTAAAGCGCGTGTGTCTCGGTGCCGTCACGATACCGACAGATGTGCCGACGTCGACGAGCCCTCGGGACGCTCCTCTCGTAATAAAGATTTCTTCCTTTCCTTTTTTCCCCATAAAGTAACAAGTAAAATTGCCAGTACTGTAAAATAATTAGTCGATAATTCCAATCGATAAAAATATCTATGAATTGTTACGAGGCACAAGAAAGATAAAGACGCAACAGCAGAAAATATTGATTGGTTGAAAGCAATTTCAGTTATAGAATACCAATTTTTAGTAGTGCTTTTTTATTTTATATGTATATTTGAAACTTACGGCAAACTACTTATGACAAAAAATTGTACATATTGTTAGTCCTTTCTTCCATATCTATTTTATGTAATTATTTTAGTATTATTGCGTTTCTGTTCCACGCAATGCAAGTCTAATATTTATAAACGTGTAAGACGGAGTATTCGAATATTGCTAGATGCACCCTTCGCACTCACGTGAGAAAGTAAAATAAATTTAGATAAACAAAAAAGTCTTATATTGTTTAGCGAAATTTATAGCAATAATTGAGATACATTAAGTGTTAAAAACGAACGAATAAGAGTGCACAGAGATGATATGGGTGAAGCAATGGAGCCGCTCTCGAACGCTGGGCAACGCTGGCCGTTGGGCCAGTGTATATCAAGCATTGGCTGCCGGCGCGCGGCGAGGGAAAGGAAAACGGAGAACGCGTCCGTACCTGTGGTTACATCGTCGTTCCTTCTGGCTACGCACCGGCAGCCAATGCTTGATACACTGGCCCAACTTGCCCAGCATTGCCCAGCGTTCAAGCGGCTCCATCGCTTTTTCATACCATCTCTATGCATTCGCATTCATCCCTCTTTAATATTTAATATCTCAAACACGATTTTCTCTTCGTGGTTTTTTCTCTGTCCAGTGATTCAGTACGTTAATATTCTCCTTAATTTCTCCTCTCTATCTCCCTCTCTCTCTCTCTCTCTCTCCCTTTATCATTTAATATTCTTTTGTTACGTGCGTCATTCACCTGCATTGTTCTTCTGTGTATGTATGTACTACGTCTATAGATTGATAGAGACGTATATTGAATGACGAAGCGACAACACTTTTTTATCGTTCTCGTTTATCCTCTGTCCCCGAGCAACTGCGTTATGAATGAAGGAAGAAACAGCCCGCTGCTGTTTCTTTTGCTATCAAATAACATTCTTGCGAAAGCAATTTTTTCCGAAATTTTTCATCATATACATATATGTGCGTAAAGCACAATTTTCCTTACGTTTATAAAACCTGCGGCACACGATGCTTTTTTTCTTGCTGGATTGCTAGCTAAATTACGTACTTGCTATCATCTGGGTAGCATTGCTGGCAGTGCTGCTGACTGTGTTGCTGGCTTGACTTCAGACGATACGGGCTTTTGTACTGGGTCATACTTCGTGTACGAGCTGTCAACCGGTAAATAAATATGGAGCAGGCCATTGTTACTGTAGTATCACATCGAAAAAATGGAATTGCATTATTTTTAATTATTAATAAATTACGACGAGAGCGACATCATCGACGTTTGTGGAATCGATTACATCAAACGTCAGAATACATCAAACTTTTTTTATTTGACCTAATCGTAATCAAGCTGTACTTTGATTGATTGGCTCTCGCAATGAGCCAGGACAGAACCGTACAAGAAAAATAGCATATGGAAATCCAGCAGATCTGTCATCAGCGTGACAAGCAGACATACAATTTCTAGCACAATTGCCTACACGATAGCAAGCACACAAGCCAGCTAGTAATCCAGTAGGAAAAAAAGCGTCGTGTGCCGCAGGCTTTATGCATATATGATTCTAGTCTTTTTTGCGATTAATGTGTTTGAAATATATCAAATAATTTCAAATAGATTTGAATTACATTATCTAAATAAAGATGGAAAAAATGAGATATGATTGATAATGACACTTTCTCAATAAAATATAAGATCAATAATATCATGTCTGGAGAATGTATATTAATAACGATACAAGCGTCAATCTCGCGGTGCTATTTATAAACTAGATCACTTCCTCGCGGCACTCGCCAAACCGTCGATTCAATTAAATACCGTTATCTTTACACAACGGTTATGCCTGCTGCCGATGATTGGTTGTGCGCTTCTGGTGCAATACTCTCACACGTACATTGGTATTACATGCAATTCCAAAGAAAATGAAGTCGCTGCGTGAATAACAAGGAGAACAATGTTCGTAGATAGATATTTACAGTTTGTAAAAGTTTTAATTCGTGCTTCTTGCTTGTATATTTCTAAGAATCTTAGAAGTGAAAGAAAATAACGCTGAAAAGAGGCGTGAGCGCGATTCTAAGGCGCGATATTCCATTAAATTGATCGATCCTTGTATATTTTCAAATTTCAAAATTGGCACTTATTTTGCGGAGCGTTTATTTGGCTCGATCGCCACAAGCGTTTCAGCTGGTCTCGTTACAGGTTGTCGCAATATCGCGAGTTTTGCTTGGGCAACTGCATATGCACAAATGCGTAAACTTGAGCACTGCCATTCTTACCAGCACGGTAGGCTACGGTAAGCTAAATATATGTAAGCAGCAATAACAAGCCACTAATGCATCCATTCGACTAACGCTACTTGCCAGCCTTCTCTCGTTTCATCGTATGCACCGTGAGCGACGTGGCATTTAATAAACAATACGTTCGCGCCAACGTGAAACGTATTATTACGTTTACACGAAATCAATCTATGCTGCTCTACGTGTATACAGGTGTGCATACGTTTACTCGTGGTCCACTTATTCTGGCTACTTGCCGCAGCACGAGTAAGCATGCATAAGCGAGTATGAAATAACAGTCATCTTAAGATTATTTGGATGCACATTACAGCAAGCTAAAGCAAAATCCGAGATGCGTAATTATCAAAACGACTTTATCAAAACTGGATTCTATGTAATGATCGTATGATTAGCAAGTAAGAAGTACAGAACGAAAATATAGAACGCAAGGAAAGTATCGATACAAAGTATTAATATTACCATACTGATATCGAAATTATATTTCTGTTGAAATGAAGCAAAATAAGTCGTTGACACTATTAAAATTTATTAAATCTAAATCGAGAGAATCAAACAGCTATTTTGAAGCAAGATACTAATTAAGATAATAATTAATACCTCGTGACATTTTTAAAGACAAAATATTAATAGTATATAAAACGATATCATTTTATTGAAAATTACAGACATATTTTAATGAGTGATACTATACGGAGAGAATTTTTCGTTATATTTTACCGTAAAATTCACTACAAATTTTAACATGTTTGGTGATAATAGTGGGATAACTAGAAAACTACATAAAAATAAAAAGAACTTACTAAATATGATCGAAAATGATGGGAATTTCTGAAATATAAAACAGAAATTTTATAAACTACATAATAAAAATTACTAAGCAGATTGTAATATTAATCAAACAGATTTTATATTTTATTGTGATAAATATGAATAAATCAGAGAGACTTTATAAAAATCTTCGAAATATTAATTATCCTACAATTATCATAATTTTTAGGCTAAATTTTAAGAGAAAATTCTCTCCGTGTAGGATGGTCTTGCGATTGCAAAATTGCAAAAGCGTGAGCTATATCATCGCATATAATCATCATCTGAGGCGAACCGAACCGTTGGAGAGCGTTTTTACATTTCTGAATGAATAAATCGTTCTCACCGACACTTGTCCCACGGTTGTCAAGTGTCTCGGCTATTTGAGAAGCAAATCGCGTTGGTACCACGCGGTAATCATCAAAACCTCTCATCCCGTACTCTTCCAACTGTTGGGCTCGTACGTGCCTTCGCTGGTGCGGCGACACGAGAACGACGCGGACGGAGGGAGCAAAGCGGAGAGGAGCGGTCTCGTGCTCGGGGAAGTCTTTTGTACTCCCGCGCGACGCGATGGACCCTCTCTCTGGTCTCTGGACGAGGTCCCGACTCCCGACGCGAGTACGAGTCGCGTAGCGCTACAGTAGTGGCCGCCGCCGCTCGGGAACTGGATGGACGGAGAGTCATCGTGGCGGCGCGTTTCCTTCTTCCTCTCTTTTGTCTCTCGCGATCGACCCTGGCCGCCTACCGGAGCGGTATTTCTGCCGCTCGCTATTGACTCTTGTCCGACCGGATTCTCATTGATCCTGTGACTGATGCGGTGAAAGTACTCGAGAAAGAGAGAGAAAGTACGTGCACGCGCGTCCGACCAACTCCACGTGGTGCCTCAGCTCGACGTAGGGACTACTTCTCCCGTGGATACACCTCTCGAGTAGCCTGAACTCTGCCTGGATCGAGGATGGCGAAGGACATGGGGCGGACCGTGGACCTGTTCGTCTGGACCCGATTGCTGATCCCGTTGATCCTACTCGTGAGGGATCCCTCACAGCAGGCCGCTGCAGCAACGGTAGAATGCCCACAGAAATGCGTGTGCTACAACAGCACGATGCAGGTGCGATGCATGTTTCTAAAGCTGATCCAGGTACCCCGGGTACCCGCCACGGTCTCCGTTCTGTAAGTTCTCTGTGTTCTTTGTAAAGTTATCATTAATTTAACATCATTCGGTCCCTGTATGTGCGATCAAATTTTAATCAATTTCTTGAGTTAATCGATGATATTTTGTTACTTTTAACTGCCATGTGTGTCGAAATTATTTCAACACAAAAAAACATATATATATAGTTGACTAGTTGTTTAACTCCATTATTTTAGTCAAACGTACTGAATAGAAGCAGTAGCGATCTGAAAAATAGTTGAGAATGACTTAAATATTCTATATAATATTCTTTGAAATTTTCCTACATGTACAAAAAAGTTCGAAGCTTATGATTACACGGGAAAAACGTGTAATCATAATCGATGTAATCGTCGTTACTTGATAAGCAATCAACGTAGGTGGAATTATGGTGAATGATGAAAGGTCAAGAGAAAGTGCGTTGAGATGTATATTCGCTTATGGGAAGGATACTAATCGAAACGTATGATCAGTTAAGAAGATCACGACTAAGCGCTTTCTCACATGTGGAAAATACATTTGTACTCTTCGCAGTGTTGAAAGGAAGAAAATAGCATCATATTTCAAGCTGAGGTAGAAATTTATTTTTAATGCCTTCTAATGCCTCGAAATCTCGTGTTTCAAGAATTCATCGTATCATAAAGTATAATTAATAGAAGCTATAATTGCGTTGTAATCAATATTTGTAACCGATAATTATCTGCAATTATAAATCTCTAGATAGAGAAAAGAATTTCTTAATATTGGAAATGTTTTACGAGAGTGTTAACCACCTTATAATAATCGATAAAAATCGACAAATGCGAATTCAAAATAGAAATCTAATTTAGCATGCAGGCGTATAAATTATCGATTTGAAGCAAAGTAGATCAACAAAACCGAAGATCGCCGACTACTGGGAACTATATATACATACATATATAAGTTACGATGCGGCGTTAAAGTGAAGTTTCGCAGAAAGGAACGAAGGAGAATGGAGTAAGGCGGTTAGGTGAACGAATTCGATGCACAAGGCAGACTTGTTTAATCCGACATTCTTAATACTGCGGCATATTACATAAATAATGTATGTAATTTATTTCATGAACATTACACACGTACACTCGATACTTCGATATCTAACCGGCTTCGTTCATTCCCTCGTAAAGCGCGTATTTCACAAAATATTTAATATTTGAATTAAAAAATAATAAACGCGATAAAAAAACGTGATATCTCAATGTGTAAACGACCGACTACTTTATCGTTTCACCTCGATTTATCTCGCGCTGATACGTGTCATCGATATCGCATAGGTACCCATAAATTTTGACGCGCTTGGAAATCGTTGGGAAAAATAAAAGAATAATCTGCGATCTGTGTGTATCAAGAGTATACGCGTTCCTTATCTTTATTTATTTTTATTAGCCGTAAGCCATTGCGTAAAATCTCGGACAAAGACGGAATGGTAAACATTGGCGAATCAGTTTGCAATTGGATGAATCAGCGCAACGTGCTATTAATTTTATTTATCTTTAGTCACAATGTGACTTTGAATATATCATGTTTGGATTACAATCACATCACATCTTTTCACAATTTTTAAATAGCGACCGTCTCTAATTATCTTTTCTCACACAGAGTGTAAAAAATAGATACAATAACAACGACTATTTTTGAAATACATTTTACGATGCGATTTGAAGATACGGAACTTGACTCTTTAATTAATTCGGTGATCCCTGTTCATGCAACGGTGATGAAATTTTATTCAAATAAAGAACAAATAGATATACAACTCAAAGATTCTATACATACATTATGTTGCCTATCAAGTTAGAATAAGTTGGAGAGAAGTTCTCGACGTTAAAGCCTTTCTTCTCTGCCTCTCGCACCGTCCTACGCTCATACACACAAATGCGATTATAATTTACATTATTCTGCCCATTATTTCCGTAATGATGAGCTACCCAGCGCTCTAACATATTTAACCAAATATTGTCGATTTATGAAATTCAAAAAGATGTTATTTAATTAAATACAAGTAACAGATTCTCCATATATAATATGCTTGTTGAGAAATTATAAACGAATAAGTCTGATTTTTCCTTTGAATCCTCAATTTCAATGCTGAAGAAGTGGTATGGATAATGACCTACGCTAAAAAGTTCATAAGCTCGGTCATCGCATGATGATTGTGCAAGGTTAAGAGATTAGAATATAAAGAAATAGCGCAAAGTTTAATGTAAGCAACTATTTTCTTTTCTAACGATAATGAGTCTTTCTCACACACTCGCAAACAAATATTGTATCTTTTGATAGTTAATCAAAAATCTATCTAAAATAATGTTAAATGACACTTTTTAAATTATAAAATAAAAATGACAAAATAAATGATCATCTGCACTTGTCGATCGATGATTGATGAAATATCCAGTTGACTCAAGTCAATATTCAAGTTCAAGTCAATATTAAAAAATATTCAAATATCGAGTATTTATCCAGTATTTATTTAAGTATCCCCCATCTAAGATTTCGTTGAATAAATATTATATACATGTGCCGTGATACTAATATCCACGAGATATTGTCTCTTGTGCTATATGTCATGCTATAATCTTTGATTACGTGTAAAGGCGTGTCCAAAAATTATGGCCGCTGCGTAAAGAAAGTCAAAAATTATGCCTGCTCGATTAAACTACCTGCGGTCTGCTGTGAGATATCGATGCCAATGTAGCTACTCGAATCCAATTAAGTACATAAATGTGACATGCATCAGTAGTTCTCAACATTTAAGATAACACATGGAAATGAATTGTTTCTTTGAACGTTAAAAATAGTTGATACGTTAAAATTGTATATGAAATTGTATAATTGTACCTCCTTTATTTTAGAAATAATTAAGAATTGATTCATTCATGTTTTACTATATATAGATAATAATATTAATATTAATTTAAAATATCATATATACGAATCTGCGCGGAGACTTTCAATTTTGCGAAATAAGGCATATTCATTCGAACACATAAATTCGCATTCCGCAAAAGAACAGATTATGTCATCGTTATAATTATAAGTATTCGTGCATCTCACGATGAATCGGGCGTTGAAATAACGCTGCGACTTCGATGAAATACGATATTTGTGATCAAGCGGAATACTCGAAGAGTCCGGATCGTCTTCCCGGAATCATTCTCATATGTTCACTTCATCCGGTGCTATAAAACTCATCGTTAATTCTCCCGCGATATCCGTTATTAATACGAGCGTTCCCTCACATGGCGTTAAGCGAATAAACCACCTATTTGTACGCATCGTTGCACCGTTCTATCGATGGAGAACGATCGAAATGGTCACACAGATGATCATAGGATGGCTGGTGTTAGAAATAATACGACGTCAAAATGCATTTACATAAACGAAAGGCAAAGATATGCACGTTGAATTTTACAAATTCAATTTTTCAGACGAAATTTACGAACAGTTACCGTCAGTTATATTAACGAAATAAGTATTTATTATTTTATAAATAACACACAATGCAGAGAAATCATTCAGATAGAAATTTACAGTACGTATCATATGTCATCAAAGGATTTCTCGCTATTTATTTAAACTCTTTTTTCTTATTGTTAATAATTGTAGGTAATAAAGAAGAATTGTATAAAATAAACGGCAGCTTTAATTATAATATTGAATTTATTGTACATAAATTTTCTTTTCGGACAGTTGTAATCGGAAATTTCTAATAGATTTATTTCGTTTTGTAATTTTAAAACCTGTTTTTCCCTCATTACAGTAATTTGAATATGTCAAGACCGATAATTTTAAACTTACTTTCTAGATAAAGCTATATATAGGTATTTCTCGTGACTCGCTCCAAATTTCGTAACTGATGCCGTCAACATTAACGCGATATTTTATTGAGGCCGCGTTTAAAGTATTTAACTACCGTGAAATATGAAATTAAATTGACTGCAAAGTAATTTAAGGTCACAGTGAAGAAACTGGAACTGATTACTAGAATCATTTTTTTTTCGTAGTAAATGGCACTATAATTTTTTAATTGACCCATTGCAACCACAGTTTAACGATATTCGTTATTCTACATTGCATACGCTTATGTAATTTGTAAAATAAGACAGAAAAGGCTATCGCATTTGTGAGTGAATTTCCGCCATTTACAAGTCGGGCTTTTTCTACTTTCCTCTCGGCACGCGTCCTCGCGCCGACGCGACGCGGACGTGGCGACGATTCGTCGGTACGATAAGAAATACTGTCGGGTCGAGCGCGAGAACTCGAGTCTGTAATTTAGAAAGGAAGTAGTGTGCGGTGAGTCGAGTAAAATTGTTAATTAAGGAGACCCTGCGGCTGATAACTAGTGGAACATCTTTGTCACGCCGCGTCGTGATAATTATGCAATTGCACAATACGTTTCACGAGTTCGATGAATTTCCGACCTACTAAACTATGCCGTTGAATGCATTCAAATATGATGCATGAAACTCGCATACATTATAATTTTTTTACTGGCATCGTATATATACTTGTACCGTGAACAAAATGTATAATATTTTAACTCAATAATCTTTTCAAACAGATTCGCACATAAAGTCTCGAATCAAATTTTCATAAATCTAATTTCCTAATTGATTTCTATTTGTCATAATAAATATATTATTTGTCTATCTAAGAAACAGTGATTTACTTGCTGTCTCCTATCCCGAGGAGAGCTTATGAACTCTTTGTCCGCTCATTTCACTAACAAGTAGGCGGCTGAATTCATAGCTACGGTATTCTCGCCCACACATATGAAATCCCGTTTAAATATATTTATCTCACGTTTAGAGCGAAATGCGGCGATTGTCTGATCTGAAAAACTCAAGTACGTAATATAAATAAAACTCAAAATCAACACTGTAAACTCCTATGGGTTGCCACTCCCAGGTAGCTCTCCAGGTAAGCTGACGTTATTTGTCGTCATTTTGCCGTTGAAATGTCGTCAAACACGTTATTTTAACGTCAAAATGACAACAAATAACGTCAACTTGCTAGCTGGGCTGCTTCTACTCAATATTCGATTAATTTGACTAAAACAATGAGATAAAATTAGCGACATATTGAATAAGCCTTACTCAATATGTTATTAATTTATTTAACTTCTATGTTAGTCAAAATTTTACCTTCCTTTTAATCAAAATCAATGAAATATTGAGTAGGAGCAGTGACGACCTATGGAACAATTAAAAATGACTCAAATTGAATATAATTTGACACTACGAGTTTAACAGTGAAGAAACGTCGACGACGAAATGTTATTTCATTTACTTTCATCATATCGATAATCCGTCATGTCGGTGATGTAAGTCTCTGATACGTTGCAAAATATCTTCCTGGTATCAAAAGATATTTATTACTCTGATTATTTGCGACTGATTGATTGCGTTTTCATATTTTATTCTTGGTAAAGTACGGCTTATCCGCGAATTCTCAGTGGAACAGCGAAGCGCGTCTTCCCGATGTTAGCGCACCGCCCGATCGAGACTCGAAATTCTTTGCAGAGATCTCCGATTCAACAGCATCGCGGAAGTGCGGGCAGGGTCGTTTCACGGACTCGACAGACTGCACACCCTGCTGCTGAACGACAACCACATTCGACGGCTGCCGGCGGGCGCGTTTCAGGGCGCATCGAATCTACGGATACTCTACTTGTACAAAAATCGCATGGAGCATATCGCGCCGGGCGCGTTCGCCGGGTTGCCGCGGCTCGAGCAGCTGTATCTGCATCACAACCACCTGCGGGAGATCCAGCCGGGCACATTCAACGATTTGCCGACGCTGGAGCGTCTGTTTCTGCACAATAACAAGCTTCACCGGCTACCGGCGGACGCGTTCGTCAACGTCGGCCCGATGACGCGGCTGCGTCTCGACAGCAACGCGCTCATCTGCGACTGCAATCTGGTCTGGCTGGTCGAACGCCTGCGAGAAAGGCCTACGGAGATGGCCGCGATTTGCCAATCCCCACACAAGATGAAGGGTCGCTCCCTAACGACGATGCTGCCCGAGGACTTTCATTGCAGTTGAGTAGAAACAGGATACCCCCTCCCCCTCCTCTCCCTCTAGCGCGAGACAGATTCGTTTCGCTATCATCCGAAGGCAGTAGACTCTTCTCTCTTCATTCCCAAGTAAAACTTGACTCTCGAGGCCTTTGTTTTCAGAAAACAAAAGTGAGCTAATATTCTCCACTATTCTCTTATAGACTTTTAATATAACAAATTTTATTATAAAATAAAGTTATAACTCTTTGGATGACTTTTTGTCGTATCAATTACTTGATATCCGATTACGTCGTGGTCGTTGACACTGCCAGTCATCGTGCTGCTACATCTCGCGTGACGATGTCTCCCGCTATGATAATCCATGTACCTATCGCGTGATCCTTTACTAGAAGATTATTAAATTGAAATTTCCACTCAATTGCAGCTAATTCATTCTATAACCAAGCTCTCGAATCGATGGAGTAATTACAACTTTGAAACTATACTGTTATCAATTTGTAAATTATTTTAAAAATACAATCATACTTCTTTCTTCCTGTTATTTAATACATTAAAATACAAGAACTCGCAGTGGAGAGAATCCAGGTAAAAACGATAAAAACAAATACATGATCGCGATTAGTAATAGGATTAATTAGGATTAAAGATATAAAAAAGACAAGTAGAACGCGAATAAAATTAATAATCTCACGTTTCATCTAATTTATCTTCAAAATCTCACAATCAGTCGTAACAAAGGATTCCTTTCCCCGCAGCAAAACCGCGCATTATAGAAGGTCCAGAAGACACCGTAGTACGATTTGGTGACACGATGACGTTGAGGTGTCAAGTGACGGGTGATCCGACTCCGAAGATCAAATGGATGAAAAACAGGTGGAGATACTCGTCGGAGGCGGACGACGATGATAGCGAAAAGTACGTGATCCACGAAGATGGCGAGAAATACGTGATCCGCGAGGATGGCACCCTGGTGATCTCCGGCACGACCGAGCAGGATAGCGGGATGTACGAGTGCGTGGCCATCAGCGACATGGGCTCGACCAAATCCAGGAAGGCCCGAGCGGTGATTACGGCGGCGTCTCGGTTGATACTCGCCGAGAGGCCGGAATCGCAGAACGTGAGCGCCGGCAGCAACGTGACCTTCCCCTGCCGAGCGCTGGGCAGCCCCAGGCCCGATGTTCGCTGGTTTCGAGACGGTCGAGCGATCTCCTACAGCGATCGGATCTCGATCGAGAATGACGGCACCTTGCTGCGTATCCTCGCGGTTAAGGAAACCGACGCGGGCAAATACGAGTGTTACCTCAGAAGTATCGATCACATGGTCCATCTCTTCGCGGATCTGAATGTTGTCGATCCCTTCGCGGCGCCCCGACTACTCTTCAGACCGCAAGACATGGAGGCGGAACCGGCGGCGACTGTCGAGGTACCTTGCCGAGCCGAGGGTATTCCGAAGCCAGTGATACAGTGGAAAAAGGATGGTAGCGCGCTCGAAGGCAACAGGGTCAAGATTACACGTGCGGGGAGTCTTCTTATTTTTGACGTCACTCCGCAGGACTCCGGCAGGTACGTAAAATTGGAGTAACATGGCTTTGGTCATAGCTCAGACTTTGTTTTGCATGAGAATTACACGATTATACACTACAAAAATAATTTCTATATACGTGGAATCTTCTAAATCTTAAAGGATTTTACTCTTATATTGACCTCAAAAGGATTCCTCTGAAATAAAGAGAAAAATAATACAAACAAGAGTATTTAAGAGAGAAAAAAGTATTTTTCACTTTATTGAAAAAGGAATATGTTTGCTGTAAAACAGTAAGCTTACAATATGAGATTATAGGAAAAATCACTTTGAACGTAAAATACATTTTTTTGGGTGTACGATAATTATTTTTGTGAATATGCGAAAATTATTTCTTATCGAGATATCTTCCCTTAGAAAAGAATAATTAGTAACTCGGACAATTAATGCATGCATTATATGTTGCGATTAATTTGACGATTCTATGATAACGAAATGTTTGGTCACATGTTGAAAGTATTAAAAGTATGATGACAAAAATTAATATCGAGCTGTCTTCAGTCATATTTCTTTTGCAGATACGAGTGTTCGGCGATAAACGATTACGGTCGCGCAACTGCGGATGCTTTGGTACGCGTTCGGCAGCAAACAAGCACCACGGATACGCTCGTCATACGGGCTTTCCAAGATGCCACCGAGGAGATCGACCGTGCAATCAATAAAACGCTGTCGTCTCTCTTCAATCCCAATGGCTCATCCAAACACGTCAATCCATTCCGACTGACACGCTTTCCGAACGCGATTAGTCGCGCGGCCGCCAGACCCGCCGAGCTCTTCGAGAGAACCCTCGTCAACATCCGGCGTATGGTGGATGCTGGCAATAAGGCAAATGTGACCGATGAATTTCGTTACGAAGAAATCTTGACGCATGAACAGGTAAAATTGAGTAGTTTGCGTACATCCTAATCCTAAAGTTACGCGAGTCCCGTTTCAGGTGAGAGAGATCGAACGATTGTCCGGATGCACCGGTCATAGGCGTCGGCAGAACTGCACCAACAGATGCTTCCATCATAAATACCGCGCCGTGGACGGCAGTTGCAACAATCTGCGCCATCCTACTTGGGGCTCGTCGCACACGGGATTCCGAAGGGTGCTGCAACCCATCTACGAAAACGGTTTCTCGATGCCGGTCGGTTGGGAGAAGGGACGGCGGTACTACGGTTATCCGAAGCCCGCGGCCCGTCTCGTGTCGACTACCATAATTTCTACACATGACATCACATCGGACGATCAGATCACTCACATGGTGATGCAGTGGGGTCAATTCCTGGACCATGATCTCGATCACGCGCTACCGTCGGTGTCGAGCGAGTCGTGGGACGGAATCGACTGCAAAAAGTCGTGCGACAACGCCGCGCCCTGCTTCCCGATGGAAGTGCCGCCAGGTGATCCGCGCATCAATAACCGACGATGCATCGACTTTGTGAGAAGCAGCGCCGTGTGCGGTTCTGGCGCGACCAGTATACTATGGGGCGGTTTGATGCCTCGGGAACAGCTGAATCAGCTGACGAGTTACCTGGACGGGTCGCAGGTCTACGGCTACGACGACGAGCTGGCGCGCGATCTACGCGACTTGACGACGGATCGTGGGTTACTCCGAGAGGGCCCCACGCTCCCCGGACACAAGCCTC
>VBVR01001366.1:0-31216 GCA_011638315.1 Tetramorium parvispinum | reverse complement strand
CCAATGGGATGTATAGAGATAGCAAAAGAATTACGCGGATCTGTTATGCCTTTTTTTCTCTCTGTCTCCCTTTTCTCTCTCTTTCTTTTTTTTTTTTTTTTAAACCAACGTGACGAGAATGAACGGCGAACAACCCTTTCGAAGTCATGCACTCTCAGTACTACCATCACTCTCTCCCAGACAACTGGTAGTATATTTATTTGTGGCACATAACTGCACATACAGCTGAATAAATTGACATATACGATATAGATTGCTTCGTTTTCTATCCGATCGAAGATCGATGGTCTATCAAGTGCGAGATTGTTCCTGCTGTTACGATCAGTCGCTACTATGCAATTCACAAATGCGATCGTTTCTCTGACCTAGTTGAAAACACAAAGGCTAAATCGATCTAATTAGTGTAATGTAGCGCAGTTGTATTTCTCGATTTTGGAAAGCATTGTATTATCTAATATTCACTTATTCCGTATTCAAACAATTGTTACTAGTATCTGATATTATTGCGTAAATCAATGCGCGAGGATGTAATAATGCAGAAAGGTTTTCCTCGTTTCCACAACAATAATCGCATCGCGAAATGCGCACATGGTAAATTGTTCTGCAATGTTGCACGTCGTCGTGAAAATTTTATGACCAAGAAGAAAGGCAGACAAAGTATCTGGACTGGAATTTATGCATTGCGTTTCCTTGTTCCGGGAAATTTCGTTATTTTCATAGCTGCAACACCAGCCGCAAACAGGCCCTAACAACAGAGGAGAAATTCGCTGTCCTCGGACAGGAAACGAAGTTAACTCCTGAAAGCTCGTAAATATATAGAGCCTGGATGAATCTACAATGGTCTCGTATGTGTACTTCGTTTATATGTTTACAGTAAACGGGGCAAAATCATGAAGCATTCCTAGCGATCAACGTATATTCTATTTTATAGCATAATCTGCGTTTCTATCATCGCGGGATGTATAAAAGTCATCCGATGGGAAAACTATTATTTGCCGCTCTAGTTCCTTATCGATTAGTCAATTGGAGAATAACGAAGAAATCTTTCGGAGCGCTTTGTCCTAAGTCGTTACCAATAGAAGTCTCAAGAGTGGCATCGCTTGCGAGAGAACTCCAAGCTCCAAGATCCACTCTTCAGCACGTATCCGTCTGAGTAGATTGACCTCGTGAGAGAAATCAAAAACCTGTCCGTGACTATTTCAATGACTTTTCCTTTGGATCTCTCGATTTCCTCCTTTTGATAGATGATCGTGTCGCCTGCGGGCCGTTCTGACCTGTAGCAAGGTAACCCCTGGAGTAACCGTGGGATTCAATCTTCTCTCCCAGGCAACATGTTAAGAATAAGATCTGAATAAAATATGCCATGCGCGCGCATGAGCGGCGAGCGGAAAGAGTAGAGAACTCTCCACCGGTATCCGTTTCGGTACTCGAGTCAAGTCGGGCCGAGTCGAGTCGCCTCACGAGGCACGAAGCTGCGGTAGATTTTAGCGCTTACTTGAGCATTTTAAATCCTTGAATAGAACAAGCACCCATTTGCCCTTTTGTGTCTCTCCCGGCTATTACCCTCGGCTCATTCATTCCCGCTTGGCGCACTCGAGATTTCTTTGCGGAGTCTCGCGGGTTCTGCCCATCTCCCATGCTATCTTTCGACGTTTAGTATTCCCTTCGCCGAAACATGCCTGCGGACGGTCTTTTTTGCCAGCGCGTGACAACGGCGACAGTTGAAATCCGGGTGTTTCCTACTAATCGTTGCTGCAAAAGTCGGTAATGGATTCAGGGATCATATCTTCGCGCGACGTTGATATGAATATTAAATTTGACATTACGAAGGAATTTTCCACTTAAGGTTAAATCGGGGTAAAAGGCCGGAGGGTTAATCCCATATTTGGCGTGAATCTCTCATGGGATCTCGGAGAAGCCGAAGACGGCCGTCGAGTACTTGAAAATTAATATGTTCCTGACGTGAGGTTGGGAATCTTTGGGATTAAAATGGTTCCGATCTAGACTCCTTCTAGGTCTAAGCTAGGTTCAAACTAAATTTAAACTTGTCCAATTTTGGTCCAGTTTGTTTTAAATTATAAAAGGGGATTATAGTTTTTATATACTCTTCTTCTACATATTGCGATTGTATTTTTTTGTAATCCTCCAAATTGTTAATCTGACATATCATGTTAATTTAATATATCGAATTTTATTCTGTCATTTGATTAGTAACTGTGCATATTAATGTCACATGCATACATGTATATAATTGCATCGCGGTGAAATTGGTATAATTCAAATTAGGTATTTCTAAATAATCTGCTTTAATCGCATCCATAATTAGTCATCTAAATTGTACGAATTAGCTCCTAATATCGATCCAAAGGACTAAATCCGGACTACCCGGATCAATTCAAGTTTCAGCACTTCAAACGTCAAACTATTGAACAATCTTAGTCTCGCCTTCCTCGAACGCGCGCGTAACAATGCATGTGTTGCGGCGGTCAAAGATGGTGTGACGCGTCACGCTATAAACGTCGCTACGAGCCCAGAGCTTAAAGCTCGCCGGAATGGGCCGCGTGCCAGCGTGCAAGCTCTTCGTGGCAGTTGCATTTCTCACTTCGGTCGTTTACGGGAACGGACCGTAGCCGTAGACTTGTCTCCTCGTTCATTCCAAGTATCGTTAGCATCGTCACATCGACGGCACGTACATCTCACACCCTTGGGCTTACTTTTCGAAGCATCTCGGAGATCCACGTGCTCCTCTAGTTTCCTCTGTTCTTTTCACGCCTCACTTTAGGCTCGAGGGAGCTACCACGTTCGAAAACTCACAAAATCTTCGAACGCATCGTTTTTCAGAACGTGCCACACGAGTTCGAACGCGGCTACTCTTCCGAGTCTGTATCCGGCTTTTAGACGACAATCAAGTCTCTTAAATATACAAAATAAATAGGCATTTACGTAACGCATGTGGTGCGAGTGGTTCAAAGGATTGTGGAACGATTGCGGTGTTACAAGCTACAGTTACATTCGGTCACACCTTTCGGTAATCTTTGGTACGTCGTGACATCATCATTCTTTATTTTGATATTATATAAAAGTGCGAAAACTATGTGCGAAAGTTAAACACATAATTTATTAATTTTCTTACAATAAATTTTAATAAATTCGAGAGCAAAGTGTAAAGATCTACATATTAATAAACCAATATCGCCATTTAATTTAGCAGCTGCGAATGCATTGTTACTCCCAATGACCCTTGAAATTTCTGGTGTGGTAGACCTCTCTTATCTGCCCATTAAATTACACGAGGATTATATGTTCCAATATAGTTTATTCCGACATATTCGTTGAAAGGATTTAGGAGAATGCTTGTAACTAATAGAATTATTAACTTATTGCTAAATTAATTGGGAATTCCGATTTCACAATTAGAAGGGAATTATATGAAACTGTATCTCATTACTTTTTATAAAATATTTATTTCTTTGTTGACTAAAGTTATTTATGATCTTTAAGTTTTTATTACTTTTGTAAAATAAGGCGTCTAAAAAAGATGTTTCTTTAACGGAAAGGTTTGACTTATAGAAACAAATAAACTATACATAACTCGTCCTCGCTCGACGAAGGGATTTTAAGCATTGGTGTGTTTTGTATCGAACGACACGAAGAACTGCGTGGAACACCGATGAACCAGCGTAAGCTCGCATCAGACAAGAAGTGCTCGGCAAGAAACTTCAACTACTAAGCTTCTTCGCTCAAAGTGCCTTCCTTCGAGCATCGAGATAAGCGCTCTTAGGTATTACGTCCCCGGAGACACGAAGGTCCAAGTATCTAAAGATATGTCTTCAGAGATAGCGGCCTTCGATTTGTCGAAGGTTGCAACCCCTTTGGGCATATTCGCTTTGAATCACTATCCTTATTATTACAGTCCCATTATTTATGAGCGTATACTAAGCAAACGCCATTTTCACGTCTAGACTCACTTTTCCGGCCGGCAGTGTGGAGTCCGTGCTCGGAAAAAGGTCGCTGCGGCTTTCGAGAAAATATAGATGCAATTTAATGGCCTCGCGCTGAATTAAGTATGAGCTCTCTTACACTAGCGCATACGCGCGTTGCATAAGCTCGAGTGACATTTATTGATTGATCACGTTTAAGTGCGTCATTGGCGTTAATGTAAAAGTGCAATGTTGTAAAAATTTTACCTGATGAATTAGCTGTTCTATCTTCCCTTCCTTCACTCTTTTGACGATAATTCGCGAAGATTCTAAATTACTCCTGGCGGTTTTGAAGGATCGATCAAATTTCTTGACGATTTTCACTGTAGGGAAAAGTTTATACGAATGCTCGAAACGAATCACAATGGCTGGGACGGAATCGAACTTTAAGAAAACGCATCTTCGAACTCGCAGACATTACTTCGAATACGTCTCCGCTACTTTCTCTGACGTTTCCTCTTACTCCATCCTCCATCTTGTCCCGGTTTGTTTGTCGTAGAGATGTTGGACCGGCTTCGTAAACCACGTTGTTCGAATCGCTCGAATTATTCCTCGAAGCTGCGGGATAATTAAGGAAGTTTTGCCGGGGACAATCAGTCCTAGTTCCACGGAGACCTGCATCTCCCATTCGGGGGTGGCGGATGATCTGTCTGGACTGCACTGATCCGCACACCCGTTACCCGTGGTAAACTACCTTCATTTGATATGTCTTTACATTTTCCCGGAAACTACATAGGCAATACCATTGTCGGGAGATGTATAATTTCGATTAATTGCATTTTTATTGATAATTGCAAACAAAATTAGTATGAATTAAAGAAAAAACTTTGAAAGAAAGAATTAAATTTTAAAAACATAACAAAGAGAAAAAGAAATCTACATTAAATAATAGTAATGTAATTGAAATGACATATTTATGGATTTGTATGCTTTAAAAAATTCTCTCTCTCTCTCTCTCTCTCTCTCTCTGTCTCACTCTTCCCGTTTGCTTTTGAATCTTGCGACATTTTCGCAAGTGCAATGTATCATGCTGGATTTAGCAGAAAGATGTTGTGGTAACGCTGCGTAATTTATAGTTAGGTATTTTCCTAGGTATTCTAAGTGTTCGTATGGGCATTCACCGTATTCAATATGCCGGAACAAATAATTTAGCAATACGCTATGGGATTCCGTCGAAACACTTGTCGCGTTAATGACATAATATTTTAGGTAACGCATTGCCGTAAGTCGTAACAACGTAATATTTTTTCTTAGTGTCACAGTGTACGTAATATGAGCATTGGGAAAAATATTCTCCCATTACTACCGGCTGTATGAGTCCGCAATTTATGGTCTACAGTATCTCCTCGTAAAAGATGGAAGTCGTAAATCGTCTCTTATAAATGTATTTCATAGAATTTAAACAAGATCGGGTGACAAATTCTTCTTACAACGCTTTATAGACCCGTCGCAACATTTCACATTCTCTCCACCTAATAACGCGTCGCTCGCAGCAATATGTTCAACTAATTTAGCCTCGCTGCTCATCTGTAAACAATGTATTTATTGTAACAAATGGTCACTTCTTTATCATTATTATGTTGAATAGAAACTATAATATCTCAGTAATATGATATTTTACGCATAATTCTTTATGGTTAGGTACATTTTGTCATAAAATTTTTAATATCAAATATAATATTTAAGTAAAAAAACTTAATCAAATTTTATATATTTTTATATAGAAGATAATAATAGCTTTTAACGTTTATATATGTATAAAATAAGTAAAAATAATTTTTATTCTACTTGGATATCAAGTTAAGCCGTTGCAAGAAAAAGTCATACACATTTGACGTACATTTATGGAAGCTACTCAATTGGACAACGTGGATGTAACAAACCACGCTTAATTACAGAATTCCATAAAAATGTAATTTCTTTCACATAAAAGCTTCTTTCGCTTCACAGACGGTAAAAATTAAAAACTCCCCAAGTGCCATGTGTTACATTAAACGTCATCTCTAGTCATTAATTTCTCATAACGGTTTTTTCGATATCTTATCTTTTGCATTTTGGCGTTAGCTGAAAATCGGAACATAAAAAGTATATAATGACAATGCTCGCGGTCGCATCAAAGCGTGACCGAACTGGCTTCATCTGCAGTCTCGTTTACGGTAGAGCATCTTGAAACGATGGAGTATGTCATATAAGCGCCCGACGTGGAAAGGGGAAAATTTCATTTCGTATTCTCCCATATTCTTTCTCCGCTTTTGTCGCTCGACCGTCAAAATTACCTGGGGATATGAGCGGGGAAAAAGCTTACCGCTAGTTAAAAGTTATGACATGTGAAACATAATATTAATAGTACATGTCATCCCGATCGTAAAAATAGCGCAATTGACACTTGGCCAAAAACATACAGTAGTAAGCGAAAACATCTCACATTTCTTATATGTTTTTGCGAATATTTTTTATTAATAATTTTGTATAATATTAACAAAATAGTTTTTTATTTAATATGCATTACGATGTATGATATACTATTGTCAATAGATTGTTAGATAGACTTATACAATAATTAATTAAGATAGTAGGTAAATACATAATAATTTAATGCATTTTTGTAGAACTAAATATATCTGGAAGAAAAATTCTTTCTAAGAGATTACAATTAATTTAACCGAGAAGATTAATTAATAAAATAATTTATTTATATATTATCATCTTGATATTATCTTGTTGATATTCTCTTACTTAATATTTTTAAAGTCATTATGCGTGTAATATTAGTAAAGTTGCCATATATAAACGATATTAAATCGCGGCAAATTATGCGGCACGAATATTAAATTAATGGTGTCTACATCAGACTGCATCATGTTAGCAAAAATTTCAAACTAATGCGTTTATTATGCGTTACTCGGCTGGCAGCATATTAACTGACACATAACGTTCATACGTATATAGGGATTGCTCATAAGAATATTAATATAGCAAAAAGCTTATTTGTATATTTTATTAAATCTAGTTTAAATGTTAGACAAATGTAGTTTGAAAATATCTAGTGTCTAAAGCAGTCTGAAGTTTTTTTTTTCTTTTATTTCGTGATAATGGATCGCGAACTTTTTTCCCTTGAAACACGAACGTAGCTTAATCGAATACATAAACCATTGTTGACCTTAATATTACGATATATGTACCATTAATGCATTCGAGAGAAAAGAAAGAGAGGAGGAAAATCAAGGCTGCCGAATATTACTGTTTTTCTCATTTTCCATGGCACGTTTCTTTTCACGTTCAATCTTTCTGAGCAACTCGTTTAATAGAAAACGGATTCAGCAAGAGAAGCAGGACGGCGACCGAGAGAGATATATATCGCAGCGTTCCGAAATAAAATTCGTTCTCTTATTTTTTCGTACGTTGCCAGAATTCAATATACAGATTGTCCCGGGAGAGAGATCGTGTACGCATTTTGATATCGTCACGGACAAATCGGAATTCGAACGATATCGTGCGATATTACGGAGCACTCTATTCAAGAACTTGAAAAGCTGTGATCGGCAACTTTTTCTATGACATATACGTGATATCGACCGATATCCGTAGATCGTCGAACATCGCGTGCGAGCTTGACGATGATGATAAATAATAGAAAGCATACCTAGCCGAGTCGCATTAAACGTGGTTCGAGTAATGCCGGCTGTATTCCGAGGTAATTACGTTATAGAGCCTGATAAAGGCGACAGAGGTACGTCCATATTAAATTCTTATCGTTTCAGCCAGCCGACTCGCGCTCCTCGAAATCTGCCTCAATGGCGGTATGAAAGCCCTTGTCTTGACTTTCGTATCTGCCACCGGCATGCCGACTCCTGCATCTCTCTCCTTTCGCCACCCCGCCATTCTTCCTCCATTTATCCTTTCTTTCGATTTCCTGTCTCAAATAGCGCGAAACTTCATGCCACCCTGCCTTCCCGGCTCTCTTTCCGCCACCATCTTTGTTTGTTCTCTTTCTTACTTCTTATCCCATTTTCTGAATTTTCATTCTCTTTCTGTTCTCGGCTTTTCGCCCCGTTCCACGTACCGGCAGCGTGGCCGAGTTATTCTCTATGTTTTTATTGCGGGAGTTATTGCGTATATCAGGACCGAGCTGGAAGACAACAAATTCCGCACCGTATTCTCCTTGAGTATAAACGGGGGCAGGATAGAATCTTTCGAAAAATAACTTTGGGCATTGCCGTATAACGAGAATCGCAGGACTATGGTATTGCATTATCTTGGAGACCGTGGATATTTTTGAAAGCTGCTTTTCTAGAAAGCAGTCGAGAAGTGTCCATACGTGCCGGTTTAAAGTGCATGGAGAAGAGTATCTATTAATAATAATAATAGCGAGCCGATCTTGCGGAAAAGGAGAATAGCGGACAAATTGAATATTCCAAGTGTTTGATTTATTTTATGAATTGTTAATGTACTTCGTAATGTACATTTCGTAAGTTAAACTGTGATTTTTGTTAAACCACTCGGTAGATTGATCACAGCTCGTGTGATCGTTTATTGACCGTTGAAACAAAGTGAATTAGGTCTTTCCAAAGTGGAACAAGCTGTACGCCGCACGCTTCACAGAGTGGAATAAATTCGAGCCTTTTGTTCACCGGAGCCGTTTATTCGGTCATTCGATCGTTAAGACGATCTTAAAAAGCGTACATTTTAGAATGTCTCGATTTCCAAACGACATCTCTCTCTCTCGAAAATGTCGGAATAAGCGCATTACGCACAACGATCGGCAATTCCATCATCCAAAAATTTTCGATTTCCCTTCGGTCCAACCGATTCTAGGGCAACGGTTGCGTCATAGAAACGGAGTAAAATATCGGCGAAAAACACAGTTCCTTTATCGATGTTGTAGGAGCGCGTTTCCCTGAATATCGACAAACTGCTCCTAGTTGCAGTGCGCGCACCTACTCGCTCCGCTTTCTTTCACTTCCCGCTCGATATCTCCGAGCCCTGAAAATAGGAACGCGCGAAATTCGACCGACAATTGAAGGTATTGTACGTGAACGAGCGGGGCGCAAACTGAATACCATTCTAATACGTACTCGAGATCCTGATACCTACCTACATGCATCCTGCAGGAATGCCGAATCGACTCGATAGATATTCATGGTCCCGGTCGGGGTAACCAAATGCGAGGCTATTCTCTGGAACTGTTACCTTCCCTCCCCTCTATCCGTTATACCGCTTTGACTCTTTGCTACTTCGCCCGGGGGAGTGCGAGGGGCGGTCAGGCAAAGCAGGTAACAACTGGCCTCAAACTGTCTTTTTGGTTTGTCTGAGAGTATCTCCGGCGTGGCAGCAACTTTCCACGAGTTGCGAATAGTCGGCTATCGACTATCGATGTCTGCTTTTTCTATCCTGAGCACTTGAAGCTGTCCGATCGAGTGGGACGTCGATTGCTATGTCATGTATTCTTCCTCGGTGTGTATTTTCCACTTTATATCTCGTGGAATATTTGAAAAAATATCATTTTAAGTGCGCTAAGTTCGTTCGCGTTTGTATTTTTGAAGGATCCGCATTCGTGAAAAGCTAAAGTTTCTTAGAAAACGTTATTTCCAGCAGCAATCGGAAGTGCTTATAAATCACTTTACACGTCGCTCTCTCGCACGGCACGAAAAATCCGTTATTTCAGTCATGGATCAATTTTATCTAATTACAATAATTACCATCACGAGGTGTGTAACGATGAATGTTATTTGAGCGTGTGCGGTGTTAACTTAATTGCATCACGATTTACATCCCCCCTCATTGTAAATGAATGTTTGTACATTGCAGAAAACACACATACCACTTCAGGTGATCACGCACTCAACGCGTCGCCGGTTTTCACCCCCCCCCTCTCCCTCCCCCTCTATCCCTCACTTGTACGTAGATACGGCCGTCCAGCAAAGTTGCTAATTAGTTGCTCATCGTTGTTGCCCGCGAGTGCGACGGTAAACTAGACGCTGTCGTAATTATATGCATGCCCGGCACTACAAACTGTTTTACTTCACATGTTGTTAATATTCCAACCGACGTACCGACATGTTAGCCCGACTAGTAAGTTGCCAAATTACGCAGCTCAGTAGTTCGAAACAAAATATGCATACTTCCGGGAAACTACCGATGACGTCTGACATTTAACTGTGATTTCTGACATTTATCCGTGCTACTGAAGATTTACTAAATCCAATCATTGTTCGTCGTGATCGTGTTATTACGTAAATTAAACGCAGGATTTAAGAGCATTCAGTTTTACATTTTACACGCTTGCGAATGTATATTAAGTCTTAGAGTTTTATCACGTTAGCTTACTAAATTACGTAGTGTAGAATGTAACTTTGCTCCGCTCTACTTCCTGTTGATGAGCTATGATTAAAAAGTCTGGCCCCCTGAGTGTTGCCGAGTTACTGTAACGAAATTTTAATACACTACGCACAACTCAAACATTTCTCTCTTTCTGCCACTTTGCTTTCGGGTGCGATGGGAGAGATACCGGTCAGAGCGAGAAAAACCTGACGCGGCCTAACGAGGCGTGTCATTTTAATCAGCTCATGCTGGAAACACGCTGGTAGCAGTCCGCGATGACACAAAGTACACTTTATTCATTTCTGTCACGCTCTGGACGAAGTGCCGAGGCAAGAAAGACGAAAAGGTGGGACTTGAAGCGGACGGGGATGCGCAATTTCTACTAGACACGAAATTTATATATTCACGAGGAAACGGCGGCCGTGCGCCTGTGAGGAGCTACGATCGAGATTGGCGTAGCTTCGGGAACGAATAAAATTTCTTTGTCTTCCGTTTCGCCAGTTCTCCCTCGATACACGTCGTTTTTTCCCCTCCGCTTCGCGGGAGAAGCGCGAAAACAGACAGAACTGAGACACCCAGATGCGGGTACGGAAACACACGGGGCGCTACCGCCACCGCTACGGTATTCTGTACCGTATGAATAATAATATAATTCGTGTATTGGCTGCATCTCTGGCAACACACTGAGGTAATTATATCCACAAAAGGGATCCTCCATCAACCTCTGTGCGTGACATTTTCGCGCAACGAGATCAATCGTGTATCTATCAGCACAGCGACGGGAATAGAAATGATGGAATTTCTGAAAATTAAATTCCACGCAGTATTATCGGAGCTCAACTGAAAGTAACATCTCCGCGGCGATACATTCTCAACAAGCATGCGAGCGTAACGGATTGTCGATGCATCTTTTCGGACCACAGATCGAAAGTCGTATTTGTACATAATATAAGCAGGCGAGCGCTGAACAAGTCGTTCATGAATCTTTCAGGATTACGCTCGATAAACTTTATCACGGCCGCAGGGAAAATTGCGACGGTAACTGTGGCCGACAGCTATTTCGTGACTCATTCCCGACAAATTTCTGTTAACTTGCCGTGATCGCCTCTTCGTCTTCGTCCGCCTGAGTGCCCCTACCTCGCACGGTATTTGAATAATGCGTGCTGAATTTTCAAGCCTGCCTGAAAGCGCAGGCATTCAGGCATTTCCGGTGAAGCTAGATATTTACATAAATATTTCAGTTCCAAAATGAGCGCAAGTGTTTATAGCACAAAATACAAATTGTGCTCGTTCTAAGAGCGTATTATTTCCGATAGAACAAAATGAACACGGGTAAATACTATTATTACTTACAATTCAATTGCGACTTCATGTAAAATATATCTTTATCATATTAAAGTTATTTTACTGTCAATTGAATTATCGAGAAAAATGATTTTTTTAACTTTTAACACAAAATTAATGGAGGTGTGTCCGTTAACACACACGTTTTATGTTTGGGATTAAAAAACGATCGTGTAGGCGACCAGTAAATCTGGACAAATTAGAACCGGTTGGTTAGGCAGTGCTGGATGGCTCAAAAGATTATTCCATGACGCTAATGCCAGGATTTGCCGGGGCTCGTCGGTATAGAACTGTGTGTTAGAACCGTGATAAAATTACAGGCCAGCGGCCAACTATAGATTTCCGGTAGAATATTGGGACGCAAAAATAGTTTATATAAATAGAAAATGACTATGCGGCGATTTGATAGCGGAATGAATATTTTAGTTTCCATTTTATCATGCTCTTGTTTGCGAGTGATGTATATTTGATAAACAGTCATATGTTATCATATCAGAAATTGCAAACACGCCGTCGTGCCGATTTAATGCTTTACATAATTCCCTAATGCATAATTGTTTACCCATTTGGATTTCAGCATTTGGCTCGAACATTTTATGCATTTATAATGAGAATTTTAATTTGCTCGAAAATAAAAGAAAGGCTCCAATTAAAACATTTAAATTAAATATTATTATGAAATATCGTTATATTTATGTAAATTTTTAGCTATTAATAAGAGAAAATTTATATTAAATGTTATTATTGATGCATTGAAATTTGGCTACAAATAAATGGACATATTTAGAAAGCTTTTATTTTAATGCTACGCAGAGATATAAGATTAATTTGAACGGAATATCGACCTCTCTCTCTCACTCTCTCTTTTTCTCTTTCTCTATCTTGGCATAAAACATTCATTCTCCGCCACGCTACACATGTGTCTTAAATGCAGTCAGTAAGTAAGATTACGTTATACCGCATTAACCTCGAAAATTAACAGGACATAATGCGACATGAAACATTATGCTACACTGCACCAGTGTACACACCTTCTTAAAGTAAAAACACTGGAAAATGACAATCTCTTAGTTATATGTATATGTATAAGTCTGACGCAAATATAACTCAACGCTCTCAAATTTACATAGCAACATCTTTGCATAATTATTTACATTACGATTATTCTTGAAAGAAGAAAGAAAAAGTTGAAAAACTTCTAAATCATAAAATTTATTTATTATATTAAAATAAAGAAATAATTCCTTTGCGTTATTAGTTAATTATATTTTATTTATATACTCATTATTAAATTACACGCTTATTCGTATTTTGTTTCTTTCACAAAGCAACGCTATAAAATCGATACAACGTAATCTTCTGCTTAATCAAACGTAATGCAAACACATGTACGCGCGGTTATGGTTTTATTCTTATTACTGGAAAATAGATTTGCATGTTGTGTATGCTTAGGGTTATATTACATTGCGATATATGTGTGCATAGAATATACTGTATTAGATAGAGTAATTGGTCTACTGCTTACAAAGTACTTCAAACGCATGTCATTACTAAAGTTACATTTACCGGTGGGAGATGTCCCATTTCCATTTCCTCGTAATTGGTCAAACAATCCCCGCGGATATCCTTTGTCCCGTTTGTTAGAGATATCATGACGAAGTCGAAAATCATTCTGAATGCATATTACCATCATGAAACTGCATGACATCCCAAGGAGACCCATTATTCCCTCCAGGAGCATAGAAGTGTATTTTAATTGCGTCTTTATACATCAGACCTATATTGTTCTTCATATCTTCATATCTTCAATAGTTTTAGTTGTCGATTATTTGGCACGCAAGATATGCAGGCTTTCTTGCTTCAAAATGTCTTTTCATGTTTGCGCTATCGCGTCGGATTTCTCGTAAAACCGTAACCATCCCGTAAACGGCCATTAATTAGCACTTGACAACAAAGAGCTGTCTTAGAGAATTCAGACTATACATCCAGGCAAAATGTTGAGAATAACATAATTTAATGTTTTGTTGAAATCTCTCAGTTGCATTTACAAAGATTAATATAGCAGAGTTCTCTCGATTGATTTTTTTTAATATCTGCTACGTGCATACAGATAATAATCGTTTCAACGATATCTGAGCTTTTAGCGAAAGAAAAGAGACGTTGATTTCAGAGACTTCTATAAATGAATGCGACTTTAATGGCGTACGCGGCGTTCCTCTTTCTTTGCATTGCGTCAAAAGCTCTTCAACTCTGTAAAAGTACTACGTGCCGACGCCTATGAGAAAAAATTGAATTTGGTATCGTGATTCTTTCCTCCACGAGTGCCGCTCATTCTGCTGAAAGCAATCTTAATGACGACTGCGATTGAAAAGTGAATGCAATTGCTCAAACATGAAATACCAATTTCTTACTGGGACAAAATGCATCTAAGGAGTTGTATTTAATTTTTGTGTATGCGCCTTTTACTATTTTTATTCTGCACGAATTGAAGGTATAATTTAAATGTGTAGAATCTTCTCAGAGTTCAGAGTTTCGATTACTCCATAAATAAAAGGCTATCGAACACCATGTCAGGGAGCTGAGGTAACCCTTGTAAGGCACCGTATGCTGGAGATAACTACCGTACCGTATCTCGCTACTACGTCCAATAAAAACTTTCTCGCGAAACCGCTCTCCATCTGCCGTATATAAGACCCGTTTCATTCCGCGTAAAAAGGGTCCTCGTCCCTCTCGTCCCCAATCTCCGAACCCACCGTCGCCCAGGAACTTTTTAATTCGTCCTCGTACGAGAGAAAGTTTCCCACGTCGCTCTCCTTCTTGCTTTCATGTCGTTTTCAGTTGCAAAATGTAAGTCGTCATGCAATTCCATCAAGATTCTCATTTCTCAATATTTTATATCACGTTTGATTCTTTATGGATTATATTATAATTTTCCGTTCACATGAGACATTTAAACTCCGTTAAATTAAATAGCCGGTAGTATGTAATTAAATAATTTTTAACATAATTCTTAATAATTTTTCACGAAAGCATTTTATACATGCACGCTGCATCTTCACTCTCGACCTTTTTAGGATCATCTCCATGTGTAACTCGATCGCATACTAGTGTGTGCCCCATAATTCTTCCACGTCTTCTCAGTTCTCAATATCACGTTTTTCAGCTTTATCACGGAAGTCATATCAATGCGTCGATTTATCATGAGAAACGCTCGACTGACGTTTAATGTAGGTACTGATTCATATTGTGCATGCATTATGTTGAGATCCACGGGAATGTGCTAGTAAACGTTTACTGGTAAGACGAGTGCTCTCGAACACGAGACAATCTTGAGCGCACACCAGAAAATGCGTCCCGTAAAACTACGGCGAGTTATTTCCACCATTGTACTTGGAGATCAGTATAAAGAAATGTGCGCCAAGTCGATGACAGTCCTGACGCAGTTGCGAAATACCATCGCGGTATTATGCAAGCAAAATGAAAAACGCACGCCTTACATTGCGAGATGACTTTTTTTTCAGCTACATAAAAATGAAGACATTGTAAGAATACATCTCTCTGGTTTTCTCACGCGAAAAAAATTGAACAATAAAGAATACTACGAGGGAAAATTTGTGCAAGATACAACAGGAAACGTAAAACGATAGGTTACTAATATCAGTTCCGTTGAAGCTTTACTTTTCTGATACTGACAACTAACAAAGGGATTTTCTCCGTCTTACGAACTCGAAAAGTAATTTCAACTATTGGTCGATACTTTCCTGCATCGTCCGCGATATGTACACACGCGGGTATTTAAGGCATACACGTACAGTGAACTGCGAATCGAGAAAGGGGTTAATAGAAGGTTATAGGATACACGGATAGGTGCTATATGATCCATTATGATATCGGCTCTCGAGCAACCCTGTAGGGTATAGAGCAGACTCCATCTGGATTATCTTCGTTGATTTAATTTATTACCGGGATATTGCCGACTGATATGGTCTGCAGCCTGAGTTATGGCTACTTAGTCTCACAAAGGGACCGCGAGATGTAAGCGACTTACTGGGAATACTTGAGATATGATAATCTGATTTAGTCTCCGGCTGCTGATCGGACATTCTTATCTTCGGCTTATCGCGTGTGCCGAGAGCAATTACAACGGCCATTAATATCGCCGGTTCTCTGTTGAATATTCCGTGGTGACGTATCAGTGCTTTTGGCAGACGAGTCGAATACTAGCGATGACATTTATGTATAATATAATGTGTAATGTGTAAATTTTTTTTTTAGATCCGTCCGTTATGCAATTGTCGCGTAATTTATCGTAAAATATTACATTTGTATTTTTACAATTTTATGTATTTATTCCAGTCTTCTATTCAGAATATTTTTCTATATCCATCTCGTCCAAGTATAACTAAAAAACTCGAAATTTTTGCGTCAGATTTACATGACACGTTTTCAACGCATAAAACCATACACCTGCGTCGCGCACGAGGTATATTTCTGTATTGAAAGCTACAAGTAATTTTCTATTTTCACAGGAGAACACACGATACATACATATTCGACTACTATCTAATATGAATATCAATAGTAATGCTCGGAGATATTTGAATTACAAAGCTCGGTATGAGCAATGCTCCAATAATGGAACATTCGAGTGTCGAGTCAATGCAGATACCGCGGGCAAAGCTTTTGCGCCGATTGTATTCTCGAGACTTCCACATAATATTCTGGGGAAAACATTTAATCCGATGTATACCGATGGTCATGGTGCATACTCGATTGAACTTAATTGGACTCGCTTAACGCCGTCTCAACGCGTACTTACGGAATAGTAATGAGAGCTTGTCGCTTCAATGCCGTGCCGGTTGGTCTGGAAAGCTCCCTCATTGAGATTATTCGAGGCGATGACTGTTAAATTCGTACGAGTCTCGACGTTGAATTTATTCATGCGGCCCAGTTCTCTAATTTGGTTCAGGAAATAGACGGGGTTTAACTATGAAATCTGTGAAGCCAATCGGAGCAATTCTATCCGCGATTTAATTTGCAGATCGTCCTTTGTGTTTCTTTGATTTAGTATAATTCTGATCTTCGACCCTCTGCAAAACGGATAGCTTGTAATTAACAAAATAAATCTAAATTCAATATTCCGATATTTATTCATTTATCATAGTAGACGTTTTTCTCTTTTAAGGAAGAAATACACACAGTATATTTACTCAGATCCCTGAGTCTTCAATATGATGTTTCATCGTATTGTGAGAATGAATATCTATAATTGCGTTTTCACTAATATTCGCTCATTTGTTTGCGAACGCAATTGCTCGTTGGCTAGATGTATATTTCGGTCTTTTAACTGCTGCTGAAAACGCTCAACGCGATTTTCGCGTGAGTATAGCTCGAATTGTGCGCGAAAAAATAAAAATGGTGACGATGTAAAACCCTATGGTAAATGGTAGGCGCACAAAGCATGGACATCCCACGTTCACGGTTCCCATCGCCGATTTTATTTACCAACGGTTAAGCCCGATAGCGACGAAGGTGGCAGATCGTAATTACGAGCCGCACGTATCTCGTACATCCCTGCAACGCACCAGCAGAAGCCACCGGTGTTCCTCTCACCTCTCCACTATCCGCCCCTTGACTCTATGATCCACCTGGCATGATTCACCGAGCGGTCGCATCTCCCCCGTGACCGTCAGAAACTTAATTAACTATTCCGCCCCTATAATCCCGCGCGTATCACGTCGCAATAGAACGACCAGCCAAATGTACATTCGTTCGAAATTTGAAGAGTTTGGCCGACAAGTATAATGCAGAATGCAATTCTACTTGTTAAAAGAGAAATAGAAGATATGGTGGAAGAAGAGAGAAATTCAGTATGAATTTCGCCAATTATTATATATTGAGTGATAAGACTAGATGATATAGTCAGCCGCAAAGACGAATTTCGCTTCATTCATTTTCGAACATTTGATGTATAAATGTAGATTATTACGGGAAGATTTTGGAATGTGTAAGAATTTTATTACTAAAATAACAATCAAATATATTTATTAAGTATCTACACATATTATTTATTAAAATTTATTATTAATTTTAGTATTTTATTTTGATATATATATTTATTTTGAGATATATATATATTTATAAATAATATTATATTATTAAAACCTTAAAATCTTAAAAAATTAAATATTTTTATATTGAATATAATAATAAAAAATAAGAATGTATACCAAATTGTAATCGATTATCAGTAGTGCATATAATAACAATGCAGTATTGCTTATACTGTACATATGAATTTAATTTAATTAAGAAAGTTATTTTTATTATTACTTTTACACATTTTTATAGACGCGATTTCTCGTGTGTCTACGGAAACTCAATCTTATTTTGATATAAAAATTGGTACAAACGAAGTTGGATAGAGTAAAAGGAAATATAGCAAAAATGAAGACTCCTATTTAAACTTGTACTGCAGGTATTTGTAAGGCCTGCGGCTGGAGGTATAACGCAATTTGCTCTTCGAGATCTCTCGTTGCCAGAGAGTGAACGAAGTTGTGCAAAGCGGTACGGCGAGTAAACAAGTATTTTATGCTCATCTTGAAAAACGGGAGATGAGCTTCGTCAGTGAGTATGAAATTTAATCAAACGAAGATCGCGGTGTACATAATGGCAAAAACGTACACAGTGTATTCGTATATAGTTTGCGAGATACAGTCTGTATAAAAGTCGTCAGGGAAAAAGTATCTTTTGTGGAACGTAGGAAACAAATATAGTATCGATTGCCAGTTATCGTGAACTGAAAAAGTTTCAACTGCTACGGGTTTTATATAAAGTCGATATCGAACGAAGGTTACAATCCATAAACTTAATAGGAAACCGTCGGCAATGCGATTACAGATCAGGGGAGATGTCGGAGCCCAGTAGGAAGTACCTGTCTGCAACGCCAGACACAATTTCCTGGTTAACCTAATCTATGTTTATCCGTAGATTACAACGCGTGAAATGCATCAGAATTTGATGTCAAGATAAATCATTTATACATCAGCGAGGAATAATAATAATAATAAAATGTGTTCTGCCCAGTAAAAGACATATTCAGCTAATAACGTTGCTATTTGAAAAATTCTTTAAATCTCTCTGTAATTTTTTATGTGTAGATTTTATAATTTTAATACGTGTATATATAATCATATGCCCATTTTTGTATTTTTGATATAAATTTGTGCACATTCTCTTGCTACACTATGTACATTTGAATTCTGCATAATCTATATACGGTGTAAAATTTACAACTAAAACGTTCACGCGTACACGTGGATTTCTCACAAGCTTGTTACAATGTTACTAAAATTCCACGGAGCTTACTTTCCCATTGTTACGAGCGACTTGGCGAATCTTATAAACTCGTGTAAGATTCTGCAGCGTCTTACGAGGTCTTCACATAATCTCGCTGCATCTTCATTTCTTGTGACTCCTTTGCTAAAATTTATAGCGACGCGTTCTCGTTGGATGTTCGCGATTGTCGCGGGTTTAAAGTGAGTGGCGATGTTCGCGAGAACAAATGCGTTCTCGAGTTTGTTTGCTCGTTTACTTCAAAACGCGTCCATTAAGGGTGGGCTGAATAGCCGTGCCAAGAGAGACGAGGAACTTTCTCTGGGCAAATCGTTCGTCATAAATTTGTCTGCCTTTGCCTCGACACCTTCGCAGCCAGTGGCACATGCCCGATGCAGAAAACTCGACGATAAGCTCGGCATATTCAAATATTTTCCGTTAGTCTTGGCGGATCGAACGAAGACTAACGAAAGTCTGCGTCGCTGTCCTCGTTGAACTCCGGCGCTACGTCCTACGATCATCCTATTTTTATTTTAGCGACTCCTAAAATCTCAAAGTGCCATAATAAGAACAGTTGTTCTTGTCAAAGACTTCAAAATCGTACCGGGATTTTATTCCGGCTGGAGAGATGCCCGACGATTTGTCGCTGTCACCGAGAAAGAATCGCGACAAAAAGTTTGAGAGATTGTCGGGATTATTTGGAGGACGATGAGCGATATTCAAGGAGATAGTTGGAGAACGAGTGCGGCTGTTGAATTTTGTGGGAATTTTCTACATGTAACTGATGGAATTTTAAAAATTGTATGAGCGGGAAGCTTCAATCATTGCTATTCTACACGTCGCATTTATATTTAATCTTTTTAATCAATATTTTTTAACGCGTACTTTTATGACGATCAATAATATAATGTTTAATTTATTTTCTCTTATTTTATAGTTTTTGAAAAATTTTTAGCTTTGATGTCTCTCTCTCTCTCTCTCTCTCAGTTTTAAATATTATTTTGTTATATAAAATTTTTGACATGTGACTGGTGGTTCATTTTTCTCTTTTTTTTATTTTCTGTGACCGTTCTCTCAAAATTTTACCTTTACTATTCGTATATTTGCAAACAACATAGAAATAATTAGAATACCAGCGCTTATCTGGAGGCCACTGCCGACTTCCATTCTCTCTGATTCGCAGCATGAATACATAGAATAAAAGGATTAATCCGTAATGTCACGAGCACGTCCCAGATTCAATTACACAGAAACAGTCCGCAAAGATTCTCAGGTATTTCGAAATCTTGAATTTGGTGTTCTCTCATTGTCGTTCAAATTCTTTGTTGTATCAGTTCATCTCCTTTATTTCTTCCGTGATTTTATTTCTCCCGTTTCTTCGCTATAAACATGTTTGCGAATTTATATGATAAAATTAACATATTTCTCTCTTATAGTTATCCCCGTATTAATTTAATTTCTATTAATAATAAATGTGATGATGTGATGCAGTATTTGTATTTATTCCAAACTTAGTAAATTTTCTACGTATGTAATAATTTTTTATAACTTTATTCTTTTATATATCGCTGTTATATTTTCATTTAGAGATTGCTATATTTAATGATTTAATAATTACTAAACGCAAAGAAAATTTTGCAGTTATATAACACGATATTAAGTCAGCCATGCATAACTTGTTTTTCGCTTTTCCTACGCACATCATAAACTTCTATTATTGTAAAATTCTATTATACTGTAAACTTCTATTATCTTTTCTGAAGTTCCATTATTTTTTTAGATTATTTTGTTTTGTGAATATTAGAAGAGCTTATAAAGATAGCTCGATAAAAGGATAAAAACAATTTAAAAGTAAAATAAATAATTGAAAATCTCAACGAATTCGCGATGAGTTCTATCCGCAGGATGAGATTTCTGGTAGTGGTCATCCATAAATGGTGCCGCGGATGTTGGTCGTTATATGGATGTTCACGTAGAGGACCGATATATGTCCCTGCAGTGACCATGTATGTGTGGACGATTGTATGTGGCCGTACGTGCTTGAACCTGGTCACCTCAAGGAAAATTACCTCCAGGAATTTACCACGATTTCCGTGTACGTTTCGCGGCGATATAGTGTGTGGACCTACTGAACTTTTCCTAAACGTGATCGAAATGAGATCTCTGGAGTTGCGCCAATCTTACTACAGTATATCGAACTTCCTTGCCCGCTGATAGATACGTTTAATATCTTTAACACTTCATTGATAACAACTGCATAAAATTTTCTTAAAAAATGTTTACATTTATCTAATTATCTTGATATTTTTATATTTCAGAGAATATGAACATTTTATATTTCGTTACTAAACTTAATAAATTATTTGTTATTATTAAATTTATATTTTTTTCATTTAGCGGCATTTAGCTCGACATATGTAAATTTTATCATTTAATATTTTTCTTTATATGAATAAAAATCTGAATGAAAATTCAATGTATACGAAATTAATAAATATTTTTTATTAAATTTTCATCAAGAGAGACTATTACGTTATCGATGTAATTTTTTATATATTTCATGTATATATTTTTAGTTATTAAAATTTTAATTATCGATACGTGATCTTGTGAAACTAATTTCATACGTACATATTGTTAAATTTAATAACCTTTCACCATACAATCTCTCATAAACATTGAATTTGGGTTATGTAGGGAAGAACAGAAGCCGTTCCATGTGAATATTATTATGGTTTCATCGACATACACAGAATTCACGTTATATTACACATATTACAGATAACGAAGTGCAATCGATCTCGAAAGCGGGGAAATGATTTAATAAATCGTCCACTTCTTATCTCGACTTTCTCGGTCCGTAGCTTGCAGATGCCCTTCCCCGTGTATGTCTCTCATATGTGCAAATGCCGGATATTTTGAGATAACAAGATCATAAGCCGCAGGCAGTAACAAGATCCGTCGAAGTACTACGTCGTATATCAAAAGATGTCCTTCGTTATTCCTACTGCGAGGATTTTATTTTCCTAGCAATAAAAGGAAGAAGTCTCTATTCTAATTTATTTTGCCAACCGATTTATATTTGGAAAACATGAATTTTTATGTAATAATTCTTATTTATTAGCAACAAAATTATATTTTAATATTTGACAAAATTATTATATTGTATTAATAAAATCAGCTATTAATATATTTTAATTTTCAACTTTTTCTTTCTCTTTTTACTTCCTTATTATTATAATTACTACGTTGTTAATAAGTAAAAATAATTGCTTTCAATATATTTTGTTATATTTCGATGTACTAATAATAAAACTATAATCGACGTATGATATATTTTTATTATGTTCTATTATAGAACGATTCGTAATTTCTGTTTTATCTCTTTTGTCGCTGTTCAGCTACCGTGGCTTTGTTACGCAGCCTCATTCACGATCTCGTTTGTGTTTCGAGACAGTTCACAGCAGATCGTTATCGTTCTCGCTATCTGCTTACGACTCTTCGCAAAAAGCGTATGATCAGATCTGGGCAATTCAAAATCTGCGCGTTCATGGATCCGGGAGACTGGCAAAGCACCGATAATCAAGAACCGAAGTACGTAATCCTCCGGGCGCAGTTCATGATGCGTACCGGCGGTCCTCGCAACAAAGCATAAATCACAATGCAACGAACATTCGTTATACGGCATGCCGACCATGAAATATGCGGACACTGTCTGTCTGCCGGCAATAGGCACATGATGCGTACGTATGCATGTACATTGGTGTATGGCGTATGCTAGGTGCGTGGTCCAACACGCAATCTAGCGCGTTGGCGAAGTATGCCTCGCACTGCGAGAACTAAATTCGTCCGATTGGATTCAGAATTATTCAGAGAGACGGGCGAGTGTGTGTCTGGCGAACCAAGATCCGTCATGTGATCACCACTATCAAGTTTTGGCGATTTGAAGCGTGCCTTACCGAGATAACGCTGGTGCCCTTTGTCGTGGCCGTTTATCCCCCCATCGACCTGTAGTCTCGTGTATCGAAATACCGTGTGGCGTATCGTAATGCGAGCAGTAGTGCTCCTGTCAGAGATGGAAAGGTTAAATGATAGCTGACATCCACTCCGTTCTAGAATTACAAGCGTACTTCCTCGGTGGCTACTGTTCTCCGAGCTATCGTGCAATCATATAAAAATAGATAAAAATTATTTGATATATATTATGTCAGTAGTATAAATTACAGTAATCCGATTTCTATTTCTACATCTATCTGTAGTTTATTTGTTTGAGCGTGCAAGATATTCAAATAATATATATACGTCGTTTATAATCTAGACCTCGTAATGCATTAATTGAAGCTTTTCAACGCGCGCGTTATAGAAATTAAAAATTTCTATTGACGAGAAAACACGAAAAATACATTAAGGATCTATAATAAAATTATAAAATGTGTGAGTGTATGTGTGCGCGTGGTTCTTTGAAAATCTTGATGTACCAACCCTGATTTTATTTTCTTCCTCTATCGCCACTTACATGCGACTTACGTTCTTTTCGAGGTTCCCGGAAAAGTTTGCACGCGGAGGTTCTGACGCGCGGTTGAGAGCTCGGTCATAATGAGATTTCGGATGAACAATAGCGTCGTCATTTCCCTAATGCAATTCGGCACTTAAATATTTTAATAAAATTCCCGCTCTTTTTCCAACGGGATCTTTACTTAATCCGCCCATTCCGTGTTCCCGCTTTCTTTTGCTTCTTTCTCAATTTTTATCCAATGACTTCTTACGCTACGCTAACTGGCAACAAGTTATCGGATTGACAACAATTTCCAAGTTGGCTCGTACAATTTGCGATATATTCTGCGTCTTCAAATTGAAATGTCTGTAACTTTGAGATAAGTAAAATTAGGCGATGATAGCAAAAAATCGATTAATTACTCATATCATCAGAATAATATCGAAGATAATGTACATTATGTATTTTAATAGACATATTTATGTAACGTAACGAACATTGAACGTATAATATTAATATGTGAAATTAATAAATCAAAATGGCGACGTATGAATAGCTCAAATTAATTTGTTAGCACCTATCTAAATTCAATCGTTTTCTATATTATTTTCTTTTCATACATACATTTCCTAAGTCATCTCATATCTACGGTCTTATGCTTGTCCTTTTCTCAAAGAATTCTACGCAATTCTAGGCTTTCTTTCGCTGACTATTCAGGCACAAGCATAAAGTCGGTTACACACGGTACTTCTCTACTTTCATGCTAATTTTCCTACTTCTATCTGCATTTTCTTCTTTCAGATGCTCCTAGGTGCTTCCTTTCTCCGTGTATTCCGCCCCCGTTTTCGTTTTCCCAGTCTTTCATACGCAACCTTTGCAAAGCACACCCCATACTTGGACATCCATTCTTATTGGCCCGAAACGAAGTTTTCGCGACTTGCGCGCTGTAAAGAGAACTGCTTGCTCTGCGTATTTCCTGTTTAAGTTTGTAACACTTGAGTGATTCATTCCGTTGACTATATGTTTGAGATAAGTTCCGTAAAGATATTCCGTAAGGCCATATTTGTCAGCGATATATTGGACACAGTTTTTGAATATAAATTTGTTTAGCAACTCGAGAATCGATGTTATTTTAATTTATTTTCATGAATATTATTTTTGTAAAAATATTTTGCAAAATATAAAATGATGAAATATTTAAATGCCAATATTTAAATATTTAAAGTATTTACTTATTCGTGATAATTGTAACACAATTATCACGAGATTGATAGGAGAGAAATTTCTACAAAGTAAACAAAGGCAAAACGTTCTACTTGTGGACATATGTCGATAGCGCGAGGCAAGCAACATAATGTGTAGATCGAAAGGTCACTATATATCAGCGGGAAAAGGGGTGGATTCTGTTTATCTATTTTCGCGCAAACTTACCCGAAAGCAAGAGAACCCGTCCGCGGCCATAGATAAATCAAAATAAAAGCCGCGAAACTTTTAAGTGTCCGAAAGCTGTGCCCAGACAAACCTCAGCTATAGCAACCGTAACTCTTCAAAAAGCGGCGTCATAAACATTAACTTGGAGCACTCGCTTGGAAAACGCAGGTCATAAAATATTTTATTATAAGATTCTTTTTATTGCGTACATCTGGGTTTATTTATAATTTAATGTACTCATTATCACTAACATTATGACGCATCTCCGACGTTTTTAATGTAACTTAATTAATAATTACAGGAAGATAATTACGTTATTTATAATTAAAATTTAGTCTCTTTCTCTCATTCTCTTTAATTCTCTCCCTTTCTCTCTGTATGTATATGTAATAAAGATTTATCATTTTATAAATGCATAGAACTCATCGTTTCATCGATTACGGCTTCGATCGTAAAATGTTGCACTCGGAAGGAATATTCTCTGCTGCTGCAAGGAAGAAAATTAAATAGTAAAATCCTACTGACAGACCGGACATGGTTTAATCAGAATTTTAACAAAGCACGTCGAAACGGGAAAATAAAATCCGAAGTAACGTCGACGTGCGCGCGCGGGTTATACGGGCTGGAGTATGCGCGAGATCGATTAAAGCAGATATTACGTAGATTGGTTCGACCAGCGGAACCGCACCGAAGACACCCGGGGCGAAGGAAATTTGAAATTGAAATCCGGTTAAAATGTCAACGATGCCCCGGCTTGTTATCGCTTGAATTTTTCAAAGAGAACCGGCGCGCAATCTAAATCTTTCTTCTCTTTCACCATCCTCTATCGATGTGACATTCTGACTAAGCATAATTAAGGATTTAGCATATTAAAGGAGGCGTGAGGTGTTCGAATTACGATGAAATCGTCGAGAAGCAACGAACTTCGTCCCTCTTTCCTCTCCTTTATACCATTATTGATTAATTCCTTGAAATTGATTCAATATCCTTTCTTATTTTTAAATTCGAAATTGTTTCTGCTCAAATGACTACTTTTTTCTCCCTTCTGTAGAAATACCCGCGGAATATGAAAGTGAGGAAAAAGATAAAAGAATGACAAAAACGGTTGGGCACGATATTAGAAGTAACGGGTGGAGTCGTGCTATTTTTATTACCCGCTACGTATTCTAGCCGACATTATATTACACTCTTTTGTATGACCGAGCGGCGGTAACGGGTTACAATCCGACGATTTGGGTTCTCTCTTCCAACCATCTCGTTCCCCATTTATCTCTTTCCGTATCCAAGCCCTTGTTTCTCTTTTTATGCACATTATTATCCGCTAAATTTGGAGATCATTAGTCTGTACAGAGTGATACAGACACTGGGATGAAATAGGAACGTTAAAGTTTCAATAATTTGATTTAGTGATAAAACCAGAAATTTTGTTGTAATTAAATATATGATTATTTTTAAAAATAGTTTATCTCTTAATAGGTAAAAAATTTATAGAGAAAAAGATATATGGCGCTCGCTATTTCCGCTCATTCTTACTGAGTCAGTAACTTTAGAGGTCTACATTTTTGTGATGCATATCCTGACATTTCACAAATGTCCTTTTTCGTTCTTGTCATTCTGCAGTCTCATCTTCCTTCAAAATTTGTACAGTATCGAAATCTAACATGAAAGCAAACGAATATTTCTATTATGGTTATAAAAGACAAAGATATCTGTGATAATAGAATTTAAAGAACGATAAATATATAAAAGTTATAATAATATTAGTTTCATATTTAATTTATACTCATTTCGTGAATTCTGTGTCAGTTAGATATTAACTTTATTCAGACAATAAATATAATCAAATTGCACGCATAATGCTACTCTCTTAAAGTCAATCAGTGGAACTCACTATCAGTCAGCGATTATACACTGATTGACTTTAAAAGAGTAGCATATTGTTTTACTAAATTATACAAAATAATATTAATAATTTCGAAAATAATTGCGATTTCTTTCTTTTTCTCTTTTTCTATTATTCTTTTCTTTTTCCGTGGCAATCATAAGCTTTAAAATTGCATCTTTGTACGTGACGTGGCATAACTTCCTTTACTTCTCTAAATCCAACATTCTTTCCTGCCCTCCCCGTTTTTTATCTTTTTATATTTTTCTGACACACACTCTCTCTCTCTCTCTCTCTCTCTCTCTCTTTCTCTCTCTCGCTCTTTCTTTCTCTTCATTGTCTTTCAACCCCTTGCATCATCAAGCTTAAAGTCAGGATTAGGACGCACGAAAGTACACTCTGGCGTTAAAGAATGGAAACCGTTGATCCTGAGGATCAAGAGGATACGCCCTGTCCTATTAACGTTTTTGCGAGCGTGAACTCTATCTGCGATATACCTTTCTACCAAGGCTCGCGCAATTTCTCATTAGGGTAAATATTATAGGTCTCATCACGTAATGGTACTAGTCAAAAGAAAATAAATTCTAGCAAAACGACAGGAAAATGATCTGAAGACGAAAGCAGGAAGTTATAAATCTTTAAAGTGTGTTTCGTGAAATTACGTTAAAATCTTGCAAGCGTAATTATCATCATGTTCTTATTAATTTTTCTTTTTACAACAAGTTTAAAACTTCTATTTTAAAGACTTGAAAAAGGTCAAATGAATAATATCGAGCGACAATTCGGCTTTGTTTAAGCAGGTTACATTTTGTGTGCAGAGATAAAAAACAGAATTATTAACTTTTTTTATGATAGTGCGCTATTTGAATGAAAAGAATGAAATCATATAATTTTTTTATGGACAATATATAATATAAATATATTTTTTTACATAAAATAATAATTTGCAAAACTGATATTTGTACTTTTTCCCCAGAATGATGTTGAATATGGAATGGTGATGTAATACGAAATTCTATTAAAAGGCAGCGTAAATTTTATCGCAGTGCATACATTCGTAATAGGCTCTGCGTTCATTTGTCTACTGTATACCCTATATATTTTGATTAAATTTATATTTGTTTGAACAGTAAATATCCGGAGGCATTTATAAATACACCAAATTTCAACACAATGAGTTTATTTAATACTTTTTTGGATATTATTATACATAATAATATATAAAAAATATAACATGTTTTGTTATTCTTTAACCTTAATATAATTTTACCTTATGCACATGTAAAATGGAAGCAGCACTATGTGCTCGGAGATAGATATACGTAAAGCCTTGGTACATGGAAGCATGGTGCCATGCATAAGAAGTCACGTACTGGAAATAAAATATAATCTTGAGTAAGCTACCGAGGCGCTACTTAAGAGGGAACACAAAGTACGGCGATTGAAACGGTTTAAGAAGTAATTATAAAGTTAGGAACACAAAATTCTCTCTCAAAGTTGAATATATTTCATTCGGCTGTAAGTTCAAATATCACAAAATATTAAACGTGTACATTTAATAGTAAAGATTTCTAGTGTTTAAAAGTGTTTAAACTATATGCCTGTGATGCATCATAATGTAGCATCGATATAAATTTATATAGTTAATTGCTGCGAGATACAAGTATAGATTTATGCAATATCAAATTTGATTAATCCTATGTTCCGATATTGCGTTCGATGAATGTCACACATTAATGTGACATTAATTACGACATTTGTTTTATATTGTACCGGTTAAACCATTAACATAATTGCATTATAACTTAATAATGTATGTACAACTAAATTTCTCAATAATTTTCTGTATTGCTTTCGTCTATTGACGAATTATTAGGTACTTTTGTAATGTTAATAACTTTTGTAATTTGTACATTGGAACATACACGCACATAATTAAATAAAAAAATTAATAAAATAATTTAACATTGGTGAAAATAAAAATCTGATAAATGAACAAATCAGTGAAAATGAATTGCAAAAATGTAAGCTGCAAAAGATATTTAAATAAACATTCTTTGCACAAATTCAATGGATAAAAATTATGCTTTTAACGAGCTACAAATGGCGATACGAATTCTCATCATTATTTTTAGCTTGATAAGAATTATTCACCGTTTATCGAAATAATCCATCTAGCAGTAATTGATTTTCTGGATGATTCCGCATTAACGCTCGAATGGCTTCCCCCACGTAACGTAATTCTTTGCAAGAATCGCTGTGTTATTAACTGGTTGACGCATGAGGAGGAATGAACAGAGCAAATGTCTGTGAGAGAAAGAAAGTAGTGTGGTCCGAGTTCTTTGTCGCGTAGAAACCTCCAGGAGACACTCTCTAGGACAGTTAGTAATTATCTCCACTTGGTAAAAGTGTAATTATTCTTCCAGTTCAAATATTCTCTTTTTGGCCTTGTCTCTCTTATTCGCCCGGTTAAGAGTAATCGATGCACGTACATGAATATAAAAAGTTTCGATTAACCTACATGAGAGGCTAGCTTGAGAATTTTAAATCACATTAATTTGCAAATGCATAAAAGAAACTTGTATTAATATTTAAAAAATGAACATAATAATAAAATTAAAGGAGTTACAAAAAATATTAATCTATGGTTTACGTTGTTTCTAATTACATAAAAGGTATAAAATAAATGAGCATTAATTTTACAAACAACGCAGAAATTTAATATTTTTGAATTATTGTATTGAAATTATATTTGAAATTTTTATTATATAAATACGTTAGAATATATGATGATTAAATCATACATATATTGTACATATACGCATGTTACGCGAACATGTGTGTGAATACATTAAAAAATATATTTTATAAATAAATTATAAAATTTATAGATATGTATGTGTATTTATGGATAGGCGTATATTTTTATGTATGGGTATATATTTATATATATTCGTTCTCCGTTACTATCCATAATTAATCTTTATCAAGCTTCATAAATTAATGATTCCATAATGCTTCCCTGACAAGTTTTGACCTCGATAGGAATTTAAAGCGCACTAGAACCACCGGAGCTGAACCGCGACTGTCACTGTAGTAATAAACAGTTTATGGTATTACATTTGAGCGCGGCAGCTGCCAAATCTAATTAACTTTCTCTACACTCCCTTTTTTCTATTATCCACGTTGTTCCTTTCTCTCGCGGTGTAATGATACCTCTAAAATGATACCTCTAAACCTGGAAAATGTACAAAACATTGTGATACAGATACAAGCTATCGATTATATCAAAACGTATGTTGTACGCCAACATTTGAACTCATTAACAATGCGAAAATATTATTTTATGCATTATTAATCACGGATATAGATTCGTAAATCAAAGCGAACCCTACTTCGCCATAAATGTGCGCGAATTAGTACCTTTGAGTTGAAATTGGCATTCGCCGTTATGAATCCTCAGAACGAGTTATACGTTCGTAGAAGCCGTAGTATGTACTTGCCTTCTATCATTTGATTCCTTTGTGCTAATAACAGCAGCAACTACCAGTAGTTGCGCTATTGTTCGTCGGATAACCGGATAATCAAATTATCGTGTTCACCATTTCCCTGAATGATGCCACAAAGCGGAATACCGTCTGGATAACTGCCTTTCCTTAATTAATATCTAATTGAAGATTTTTCTTTAAGCTTTAAATTTCTTTCAGGTAAATCGGGCAAAATCACGATCACGGTTATAATTCCAGTTAATTCGACAGTTCACACGAATTTTCAACGAATTTATTTGCACAGAAATTTGAATTCTTTGCAATTTAAACAGATCGGGAATAGTTTTTCGTCATTGATCGCCCTTGCTGCTAGAGGATCGACGACGACGTTCAAATCCCGTTTATTTGATTACCTCTCGTTTAATCGAGGCATTCGGCCCAGAATGGGATTTCATCGAATCGTCCGTCGTGTTTGAGACCTGAGGAGCGCGTTTATATGCGAAAGAGAGAGATGCGATTAAACTGAAAAATCGACTCGATTGAAAACCACGTTTCTCGTCGACGAATAGCGTTGATATTATTTTTCAAGAAAGTACAATCACATGTTAAAGTTTACAACTTTCATAATTAAGATAATAATCTTTTTAAACATGTACATATAATCAGTATAATATATTTTATCATATACTTTATTTAAATCGAATTTGTCCAAGTCGAACGAATTCATGCCTTAAATATATTCGTCTGTTGCGAATATTGTACACACAAATTGTAAAATATTTCTAGTTTTCCGTAATCCAGTCATTACGAAGATGTAGTTGTAAAAGACGTAGCTAAAGATGGGCGTTTAATTGCCTAAGAAAAATTGCATGCAATCAATAAAAATTTAACTGCAAAATTATTTGTGCAAGGTTAATGAACATTATTATGTTATAAAATG
>VBVR01001365.1:0-31217 GCA_011638315.1 Tetramorium parvispinum | reverse complement strand
TCCCACCCCTTCACCCCCCGGTGGAACCGCGTTACATTGCCACCCTCCGCCCGTCGATGATACGTCCACACGCGTGACTTCCTTGACAGATCCGATTTGCGCGCGATTGCGTCTTTCGTCGCGGTTTCGAATCGAATCAATCGAATTCCTGCATGCTCTTGTGCGCGCACAACAGTCCTCGTTGATCCGCTGTTCTCGATTAGCCACCTACACGTGGAGGGAGCGATGCGATGGTCCGGTGCGTCCCACTCGTGTGGGTATCGAAATGGGAATAATTAAACGCGCGAGATTGAAGAGAAATATCCCTTACATATAATAGATATCGCCCGCAAACGACATGCACGTGGGAAATATTTGCACGTGGATATTGCGAATACAGTGATTCATTCTCGTTTGATGGCCAGTTTTGCATAAACAAATCTTTATAAAAAAAGGACGACATTATAAAATGCATAGGCTGATAAATATCAGCAGCATTTAACGTCTATAAGTAACGCGCGTAAAAACGCAAGTAAAAAAGCGCTGTTTTTCTTTATTATCCAACAATATTGACAAACGGCGCACACGGCGATCAATTTCAATATTGAAAAGCCAAAGATTCATAAAATAGAAAGTTTAATCCCGGGATTTTAATTCACGATAAAGTTGCATTTGAGTATCGCAATAATCATCAGTATTGATTACAGTGCGGCATCGACAATTGCGGCGAGTAAATTGGTAACTTTAACGCGAGCGGAAAATGCTAACTGTTTCAACGGGGTTTCTTCAAATGAGCCCGCTGAATCGCGTGCGTCGCGGTAGACGGATGATCCAGCGGCGGCGGACGTTCCGTGACGGCGCCCTGTCGCTCGTGCACGCGGAAACGAGCTCGTGCGTGTGCGGGAACTCTCGTGCGCAAATCCTATCCTGCCCTGTGTATAAGTACTAGCCGCGTTTTGCGAATGCAAAGGAGACCACGAGCGTAATCCTGCACGTATGTGACGCTGTAATTAAATATTTGTGCTAGGCGGAGAGGAGCGGCGCGGCGCGGCGCTTCCGACATAAGTTTGCGCGTCGTCTAATTAAAGAGGCAATTAACTTAATCGCCGTGTATTCGTTCGTTACGAGCGCGTCTCGTCTGTGATTCACGATTTTTTCCGCGCTTCGGAAAGTTGGGAAATAATTTCGTATGGTTCGCACGTTACGTTCAAGCACACTTATGGTTTTCTGCAGATATCGATGAAGCGATAAAAATGATGTAATTTATGAAAAGTGATTTAATAGAGCAGATTCTAATATAATTGATTTATCAGGAAGTTTCTTTCTTTCTTATTTTTCTTTTGTAATAATTATCATTATTAAATTGATTATATATTGAAATTTTAAAAATTACTATACTTAATATGGAATTTCTTTAAATTATTCATTTAATAAGAGAGATTATTTATTTAAATTACACAAGTTGTTAATGTTTATTTTATAATTAGTGCTTTTCTCGTTCTTAAAAATTTATTGTCCTCTCTCGATTATATTTTCTTTTATTTTTACATTTCAAATAAGGATATATATATATATATATATTTGTTACTGTTAATTGTCATCAATAATTCAATAACAGTTTCCGAAACTCATCATATAATAAATTATCATGTTTATTTAAAAACTGTTGAGATAACACAAAAATAGCAACTAAATCATGAAATTTAAGTATCTGTTTACACAAATATCTACAGCGACACTGATATATAATAGTTTGCTGTAACATCAATTGCATTACTGTTATGTATATAGAGCTGGACTCGTTAAGTGACTTTTTGGCTGTGATCCAATAATTTTTACATACAGTATTTATCGTGAGTGTCTCGCGAACTATCCAATGCTGGAATGGTGAACGATGAATATGATCGGAGAATACTCGTTTCATAGCAGACAATTAGAACACACGCGGGGTATATATTCACTCAAGAGATTAACAATAAAACACACACGCACACGCACACAATGCTCCGTAAACTCGTATTTTATGGAATATGCGCTTTTCTCCAGTAGCTCTCAATTTTTCACATATATGCATGTATATTGGTTCTCGCATGTGAAACGTCGATTATACAACAACGAGAGAAATTTATAACATCGGCAAAATTAGCTGTACGTTTAATGGAAATAATTTCCGTTGGATTAAAAAAAATCAATGATATTCAATATCAATAATTCTTTTGTATTCTCATATACATATATGCGTGCGTTTAGCGTCGATATTAATCATTATTTTCGTCATATTGACACGTTTCGTATTAATATAATTATTTCGTAAATTATCCAAATTAAAATTTTCCAAATTACTTCTCCGACACGCGTAAGAACTTTATCTAAAATAGATGCAGACAATTTTAGTATAATAACATGTGTAGTAATTAATTATGGATGTAAACAAAGCGAAAGTAAATGTGTAAAAAAAATGTCGGTTGCAGTTCAACCTGTCAGAATTCGATACAACTTTTACGAGGCGCGACAAACTATTGTAATGCAGGTAAAGGGTGCGCAACGACGCAATACAAAAGCGACGGCAGATCGTACGACGGGATACGGGAAGAAAATCAAAGCGTATTAAGGAGGCGTGGAAGGCAACGTAATGGGTTTCACGAGGGAGAGAAAGAGAGCGGCAGAGACCCGTAGAAATCGAGCGGCGGCTTCGTGACTGCGCGACTCGGATCGTGACTCATTCGTGACCGGGATTGGGATCTGACCTCGTCGTGGTCGTCGTACATGGTCTAACCATTACGTTAAATCCCGAACGGTAGCCGAAAAGAGACGATAAGGAGAGAGGAAAGATCGGCCAACGCGCCACTTAGCCGGTCGAAATTACCGCGGGAGATCCCCCTTCGCCCTCCGGCCTCCCTCGCTCAATCAACGATTTTTATGCTGTAACATCGAAAATTATCCTCTCTCTCTCTCTTGCTCCTTAGATATAGACAGTCAAAGTGTATTTGTAGAATAAAGTGGCTGTACACGATCGGCACGCTCTCGGCCGCTTATGCTACATCGCCGAGAGAGCCTAAATTTTCTTAACAATTTTCGCACACGACACGCGACGTCGCGGACGGGAAATGGGAGCGACCGCGGTACTAATTGGGGCAACACGCAAAGTCAGAGCGCAATCGGGTTTTTCCTTTTTTTTTTGCCATTTTACATCGCGGATAGATATACGGAAATTATATGCTATGAGAAAATACCGGGTTGTTTCTCGCAAATAAAGAATATGCGGAAAGAAGCTGAGACTTTGTTCTTTCCTTTTTCTTCAAGCCTTCAAGCTTGAAGAAAATCCACCGACTCTGCTCCAGAAATCTCGATATTAATTGTAACGACAGGTGTAACGAAAGATCGACTTTGTGGAATCTGCCATTAGAATTACGATTCAAGATTCTCGAGCAGCTCGGATACACGAATACATTGCTCGATGTTAATTCACTTTGAGAATACTGCGTTTTATGATACTGTCAAACGCAATGACAGTTAACATAATTTTAATCCAGATGAAATAACAAGTTTCATATTTATATCTAACCGACGATATTCGGGCCAATTATATCATTTCTACTGAAGGAGAAATCAAATGTAGGTCAATTTTTTTCTTTCCGTGTTCAACCTTCAGATATATATTATACAAATATATATATATATATATACATATATACGCGTATTGTAAGGAAACAAGTAATAAAGTTTAATTACAAGTCCGAGATATAAAACTGTTGTATTAACTAGGTCACCATTCACAAGCTCGCGAATTTGCAGGAAGACGATGGAGAAAAATCGCGTACAAAAATCCGATTGGAAGAGTGTAGTAATACGTCACTCAGATCCGTGGCTCCGATCCAAAATAGACCGTACAACAGGCGTGTAACATTAATTTGCAAGTAGATTAAATGCATTTTCATGCCGACGACGGACGTATGAAGCCACTCGTGCCTGCTTTCACGTATTTCCGGAACCGAGGCCGCTCGTCGACCATTATTAATCGGACGATATTACGGACGTGCGCTCGCGCGCGCGAGCTACATCGGCCGTTCCCGTATTCCAGATTTAATATTTCATCCCGCGGATCTTTAAACCGCCCCAATTGGAAAGCGGTGTATCGTTCTCGCGCGATATGGATGGTACGGGATGTATAATTTTCTCGAATCTATCTTTGTAATTCGGGTTAATCCACGGTCGTGACCCGCGCGACCCACGTTCGCATGATTAAGTAGTTAATTCGCTGCCACTCGCGGAATCGACTCGGTGCAGATGTAATTTTTTAAGTTCACAGAACATAAATCTCCCGTGAATTCTGACGAGGATATCATCTTATGATGCAAATAAAGTTGACAGGAAATCAATAGGGTTTCTTTAGATTCATCTCTGTTGCGATCAGATACGGAGAGAGGAGTCGGAATATAATAAACACATTTACAATTCCATTTTAATAAATTAAAATAAATGAATGGCAATTCTTTTTATTTGAATCAGTGTCGCGTATAAGATAACATTTAATTCCAAATATTTGTAGAATTTCGGAATATTTGGAAAAAGGAATGTAATTTATAAATTGAATAAAACTGGATACATTTTTCGATCGTTTGAGAAAATATGTGATTGTTATTATAAATGGCTACATTTTAATATAGGAATTAATATAAGACCGTAAAAGATGAAAATAGGGAAAAACATTTTTGTTGCAAAACAATATGATGATAAAAAATCTATTTTAAACATCGCGTAAATTATAAATGTTTTATAATTAAATTTTATTTGTACAAAAATGAATTTACTCAATCGATTGAAATTGAACGGTTTTTAGAAATACTTACATAAAATACGTCAAATTATTTTCAAAGTTAAACAATAACGTTAAACAACTAAATAATTAAAAACGATCTTATTGTTACATATTCAAAGATATTCCAAGACATTCAGCATAACAAGTTGTTGTTCAATTACATATTCTAAACATAACAATATATGCAAATGAAATCGATCTTATAATCATCGAGTAACATTAAGGAAAATAGATAGGAAAATACTTATAACTTGGTTTAAAAGTTATGATAAATAATTGATTGGTGTTACATTTTTTAATTCATTGTGTAACTTGTTTTCGCAAGTTACAAATAAATTGATTCGGACGAATTTAAGATATCAATTTGCTATATACTCAAAGAGTGATCGAGAGAGACAGGAGACGGTAGAGGAGAAGAATACTTCGATTAGAAAAAGATTAATTATCGCTTTTCCGATGGTGAATCGTGAATCGCATTTAATTCAGTCGCTATATTTACACCCACCGAATCGTTAGCGCTATTTGACACCGTTTTACAGATTGACGGGCAAGATTTAATTGATCCGTTAGTAATTTAGTTGTCCGCGTCTCGCGGAAGGAAGTTCTCTGGCGTTAAGGGGCTAAAGTCGTCTCGAAACTTTCGTATCGACTCGGTGCGGCCTCGACGGTAGCGGATCTCCTTTACGAATTAACGTTTAAGCCTGCGTAAAATGCAAATAACCACGTTCCAGGACGTTCGTCGCCGCGGAAGGAGAACTACCCGTTCGCCGACAACAGCGACGCTTGTTATACCTATCACGTTTTTGGAATTTGGTTGCACAGCGCAGCAGAGAACGGCGCGCGATACCGGCGCTCAAGAGACTTTGGTAAACATCTCGCGAGACGTGATTTTCAAGGTTCGTTAAATCCGCCATAGATAAAGAGAAACTCGGCAGTGGGTGGTGAGAAACGAGCGACCGTAGCCACGGTCCAGAAAGAAGGATGGCGGTGAGAGATGAAGGGGAGGGACTGAGCGGGAGGGGAGGGAATAGGCGGATGGCACATTTCGCGGGAGGGAACAAGAGGAGACAAGAGAAGAAAAGAGAGAGATATAGAGAAGGGGAAAGAGAGAAAGAGCGAGAGGGAGAGATACGGAGGTAGAGATGGAGAGGCCAGAGAGAAATAGGCGGAATGAGTTCATCTCCGCTAATGCAGCGAGCTAAGTTAACTCGCACATCCTTCTTAACGCGAGTAACCTCGCGATTATGCGAGCCGCGCCGTGTGTACCAACGAGGAGGGAACGCGCGGATACCGAGCGATCGTTTCTGCCGACCACGTAGGCATAAGCACGTTAAAGGCGGTACGTTGCAGATGCGAGATGTGTCTCACAAATTTCAGACGCGAGATAAATCCCACGCTTATTTGTATCTAAGATTGCGAGAGTAATCAATAAGTCGTGAAAATTATTTGCTAATTTTTTGCTTTTAGAAATAATTTTTTTTAGTTCACTTTTTAAAAAGTTTACTTAATATTGAGTTATCGAGCCTCTCGTAACTTTTTAAAAACTAAAACAAAAAATTATTTTTTGAAGCAAAAAATAGAAAAAAAATTAGCAAATAATTTTCATATCTTATTCGTTATGTTCTGATAATTTGGCTCAGATAGCTTAATATATTATAGGTAGAAATGTTTAATTATATCCTACAATAATTTAAGGAAAAATTCACGCGCGGAGCGCGCATCCACCACTACTAGTAAAATAAAACGGTAATTGCCTGATATACGCAAAATGAAGCATTGATCGTGAGATTTGTAACAGAAATAAATATCCATTACATTTCATACATTTTTCGTACGAATTTACAATTATATAATAATAACCATAAATCGCGATAATGGACGATTTTTCAGCTTTGTCACAGAAAGCGTTTCGCTTTTTTTCGTACAGAAGTTGTCCGATCGCACTTGGCGTATTCGTGTTACACTTATTTTTGTAAATCAATTCTGCATTTGCGTGTATGCGCTTTGGTCTTGCGCCAACCTACGCGTACGTAAAGCGTAAGGAATTAACAAATAGAAGCGACATTTGTATATCGCGGTAGAAGCTTTAAGCTAAAAGCATTATTTTCTCCGGGCAAATTCGAGCGAGGAGGAAATCGTGCACATATACGTATTTACGTTTGTTGTGCGCCTGTCACCAGCATCCCCGAAATTTGTCAAATCTAGGAATTGGCAACTCAACATTGTGGACCTCGATCGTGGGCGTAGGCGCGCGCTCATTTCCAACGTGTATTCCTCGCGATTATGCGAGACGTAACGTGTGTACGATCGGCAAATACATCGTGAATACAAATGATCGCTCCCGGCTAGATAAGGCTGCCGAAACAAGCGAGTAAATATCTGTCTGCAGAGGAATACGCAATATTGCGCAATCGTCTTTGACATTCGATGCAGCTACTGTATTTAAATGGTATAAAGGGCATTAATATCTCCTTATTTTTAAATTAATTACACAGCAACTTTTCATTACATCACATTATCGTTCTTGTAGTACTTAGATCGTGCGTGGTAATGAAATTATTCATATTTAATGGTAATACTTAAAAAATCAATTTTCTCATTTTCGCAGAATGAAAATTAAACATACTTCTTTGATTTAAAGATATTAATATAAAATATATATAAAATATATATAAAAAAAATAATATAAAAAATGTACAAGAAGTCTATATCAGTCAAATCCAATACTTAATAGTTACTATCAGTATTAAATGCATCCAACATATTTAATAATTTCAAGAACAGATTTTTGATTGAAATTAAATAAAAACAAAAGTTTAAGTTTAAAACTTACTGAAAAATACAATTCTATCCGTATATCTACAGTTTTGAAAAGCAATTATTAATTTGCAAGAATTTTTTAAAAACTACAAATAAATTTTTTAGCTAAAATTTTTGCAAAAAAAATTATCTTTATATATCTGTCAAATATATATCTATTACGTTTAATATATTTCATTACATATTATTTCTTTTTACATATTTTGTCGAGTATTGTCGTCCAGGATTAAAATAGTAGTCATGAAAATATGTAATTAAGTGGCTTCCTGCAATTTACTTTTTTCGGCGTGTGTATAATTTCATTTCAATTATATCAGAGATTGAATTCGTGTGAAGTAATTGTCACTGTCTCGACGTGAATGATAGTGTGAATGACCTTCGGGAGATGTGGGCCGTTGGAGCCACAATACGGATAGATCTTTATGCTCGCTTATAAGAGGGAGATCACAGGCACATACCAATGCATTCAGCGAAAGCGAATAACGTAATGCGAAGGCTCACACTTATGCGTTCTTCGTTACGTCATCGAAGTATTTCGGACGATACTGGAATATTAAGATTCCTATTCCGAGTTTCTTGCAGTAAAGAAAGGAAATTTACGCAGGAAGCGCCAACGATAAAATCGCAATCGTAAAAAATTCAAACGCGTTCTGATTTTTATCGTCTCGATTGCGAGGTTTTCCTCTCATAAACGCGTTTTTCGAATTAAATTAAACTGCATGTAATAATGACATAAACGTAAATATATCAATTTCCCTAATAATACAACATTATATTTCAGAGCAATCATTGAAATTATTATCTATCTTGTGTATTATTTTTAGAATTACAAAGAAGATCAGTTGCTTCTTCTTAATTTAATGAATTCATTATTAATTTCTTCTTAATGTAATGAATTCATAATTTTTTATGTTATTGTATCAATATACAATATATTAAGAATTAAATATTAAAATATACAAATTTTTAAATAAATTATTAAATATATTAAAGATATTTTTTCTCTTCTGAATGTGTTTAACACTTTAATTAATTTATAATTTAATGTTTAATTTAACGTTTGCATTACAAGATATTTAGTCGTTATGAGATAGTATTGTATTTATTGAAAATATTTGTATTACGGAATTGTATTTAGTGAGAAAGCTACGCGTTAACAAAAATATGATTTCAAGATATCATGTCATTAGTGTTAGGTTTAATGAACTTTACAACAAAGCAGATTTTTCGATCTTAATACAAAACTTTTTATTGCGAAAAATGCTCTCATACGCTGCAATAGAAGGCTTTAACGTCAGAACGGCGTCGCTGCACTACAGCTCTGTTTGTTTTTTAATTTAACGAGTTTTGCTATGTGCCTTATGTATACTTTGTACTATTTTTGAACACGGGACTCTTTGAACTTCAAGGGGAAAAAGACGGTGATACTCCGCGAGTAATGCGTTCGAGAAGGTGGAGATATGCTCTTGGATGCTGGCCATTTCCTAATTGCGTAATCTTTCTGGCGTTCAGTTTGGCAAAGCGTCTAACGACTCTAATAGCTCTAATAGACGATGTGCTCCTGAATTTGCGACCAGGATCCTGCGACTATCCTATTTGCTTGCGTATTTACACTCACGTATACCGAATCATTCCAGTGATAGCGCGTGAACAATAAATATAAATCACTAAACGAGTTTCTCAACAAAAATATGTTGTCACGTTTGCAATATCGTTTACAGCAAGATTAAATTTAAGCAGACGTAAAATTACAATATTATAGAAAAAATGATCGTATGGCAATTTTCCGACAATTTTAAAGTTCAAAGATTCTACTTAAATATAATTATGGGATGAAAGATGTAGAAAGGTGAGAATATACGAAATATTAGAGTGTAACAGCATGCATATTTTCAAGTTTGTATGATCTCAAAATTGATTTTTTCGTCAACTTTGCGGGATTGGAACTGACGCTTGGAGCAAAAGTCGCGGAAGAAAAATTTGGATAAGATTTAAAAGCAGAATCTTTAGACTTCAAGAGTCGCTTTATGATTTTTCACAAAGTTATATAAACTTACTGTTTTCGTCACTGCGTGGCCCTTTAATTTTGCGTTGAGGAATATATGCTATAACAAGAATGTAGATTCTACTTTCTTTTTTTATGATAGCCCTTCTTCGTTCTTTTCTTCTGGAAATTCATGAGAGACCGTTCGTCGCGCATCGCGCGCGCAGCTTCTCCATATATTTATTTCCCCTTATTATACAGAAGGTCGATCTCTTTTCATACGCGAGGTATAACGCGAGGGGCAAAGGAACTACTCGCATAGTCCAATTTCCTGATAGAACAAACCGGTAGCGGTTCCGATCCGCGCGTATAAGACACGTGAGCAGAATTTGACCGAGTTCGGAGAGAGACTTTGGCGATGCTCGAGAACGCTCGAGTGCGCACCGCGGGAAGCGGTAAACAACTGTCCAAATTAATTCCGACGCTTTTAAACGTCTCTCATATAAATCGGATAAAAGCAATTACGCCGGCGAAACTGCGAAATATCTCGTATCTCCACGAAGATTTGCCCGCGCAGGCTGCGCGAGTTGTCTGGTACAGTATTGCTCACGAATAACGGTCGATTCCGATATTTTGCACACGAACTTTGGCACAGCAACCTCCGAAAAGTTTAAACATTTCGACACTATTGTTAGTCATTCATTGTGAATCTGTATTAAAATTATCATGGGAGAAAAATTAATTTTTTAATCTATTGCGAAATTGATTCTGTACTTTTTCACGCGTGTAGTAATTAATAAAATTTATAATTGTTATTATCTATAAATGTATATGATTTTATAATTACTGTTAAATGCTACTATATTATTATGACATTTTTATCATTATTGAACGCTGTAATCAGCGTTGTAATAAATAACTATAACATCTACGAGATATATTTTTCGAACATTTATAAGACTTTTTTTATTTTTTAAGAAAGAAAGACGTTATTAAAAGGTCAAAATTATTGCGCCGGAGAATTCGACTTATGCCGTTTTCGAAATAAATAGCTGAGAAGATATTAGTAACGGTCATATCTTCGTGGTACGTTATAGCACATCCCTTTTCGCCTGGCATTGTTGGACGGTGCTGTACATGGCTCAATTTCGCTAGGTATCTTACCAGTGCCAGAGTCCAATGCAATTTACAGCCCGAATTTGAATAATTCGATCGAAGTCGCCGGAATATCCCACCGACCACCCTCCGCTCCGGCGCGAGTAAAATCCTCCCGCTAATTTATCGTTTATCATCTCCTCGGCGCGTCGTTAAAGCCGCACGTACTTAGCGATAAATGTACTTGACACTCGCGACTCGCAAAGCCTCGCGGTAGGACGTTCCCGGGGGAAACGATTTTGCTGCCTGGTTTACGGCAACTCTCGCGGATGAGCGGCTGGCTGAAGGGTTTAGCTATTAACGGTAAACCTGTGCGAATCCATCATTAGCAAGGTTTGGAGACGCGAGATTGGCGCGGTAGTTTTAGATAGACCCGACGATGTTGGACATAGCGTCTGCATTACGTACTTAGCCGACAGGCACATTTTAGAGACGGCTTAAGTGGGCGGGCGGCCGATCGAATCTCGTCAACGTCGCCTATGGAAAAGATAAGATGTATCTCGGGCGCTCTTTGGAGCCGCGCCAAAACTAGACCGGCTTTAGCAGGAGATCTGCATCGCGGAGGCAGCAGGGGAACCTCCTTCGATTTCTATTAAACGCCCTGCAGACTTCTTCGTGCAACCTGCATGCAGGATGTTGGGGTCAAAGGTGCGCCAACCAGATTGCACCGTGCAAGAGCTGTCGTCTCTCTCGAGGGGGTAGCTCCCCGAACCGGCTCGCAAGAATGACGAGCGAGACGTTGAGACTGGTCATGGTCGTTGAATAGTTGCTGAAAAGGAGCGAGCTGCGAGACGGGGGAAGGGGGGAGGAAGAGACGTGTAACTTCCGAGTGTGCAACCTCGGGAGGGAGGGAAGGGAGTGAGAGGGTCACGGGAGCGGACGAGTCGCGGGTCACGCGTGTCCGGAATCTCCTAGACAATCTTTACATTTATTTCCTCGGCGCGGGTCATTACCCGTGGGACTTACCGGTCGATCTCTCCCGAGGATCGCTCAGTACGTGTTAGCGATTTACGACGACGGCGCCGGAATGATACGAGTCTAGGGCGCGTCCCGAAAGTAAACGGAATACGATTTCGCCGTGGCGACGATTTGCTGAATGCGAGGTACGCGACGCCAACTTAGCGCGACGCGACGAAACGCCGCGCCAGTGAAACCGAGACGATAGAACAAACCGTGCTTACGTAATATGCAATGTATGTGCATAAGATGTAGATTGTGGGGGAATAGATGAATTTGAAGCTCTCGGAGGACCCCTTATTTCGTATAAATTTGAAAAGCCCGAAATATATGTCATATCGAGGTGGCGCAATGTTAAAATAAAATTGGAGCAGAAAAATGAAAATTTCTACATTCATATCGGCGAATTTGGAAATTTTATTCTTACTAGATGTGAAATAAAATTTTTGTCGATCTTATATCTGACTTTAACCCTTGGCTTACCTTCACTGTACTGGATTCACGCTAACCGATTCTTTGGAACGAAACGCCGCTATAGCAGTCTTCTTCTAAACGAAGTTTTGAGACGAAATCTCATTATAGTGACTCTTTTTCATACTTTTTAATATTTTGTTGTTGCTCATCAAGCAAGAATGTCTTTAATTGTTTTATTCAGAATAATGTTCGACAGCATTACATGTGATCGATAAGAATTTAGTATTTTATTGTAGTTCGCTATAGATAAAAAAAATATTGCCATTCTTGAGAGTAACAAAGGATGTGTTTTGATCAAAATAATTATTCTTTTTCACGCATTATCAAGTTATCAACATTATCAACATTATCAAGTTATTATTCCTTTTAAATTGGTATAAACACATTATTTATAATATCGTCTTTATAAAATTATTTTTTTTGCATTGATTGCGCTACTAATATACTTATTCAATCACATTCTATGAAAGTACTCTGCGTTTAACTGTAACGAAAAGGTTAATACTTGTCGTTTATCCAGCGAGTTTTATGCTTTATCATGTACGCTAGAATTTTGATTATTATAAGCATGTATGACAAAATATTGTATAATATGATTAAATAAGATTACATCTTCTTGTGTGTTAAATACTTTTACGTTATTACTTAATTATATAATTAAACATTTTATATTAAATAATTTATTTATAAGTTAAAAAAAATTCGATAATGCTGGTTATCAGGGACACTAGGATACCACTGAAAAATTAAACACATAAATGATTGCGATAACAATTAATATGTCAAGTCTTTTATTCTTTTTATATCCGATATTATACATATATCGGTATGTACTTTGTTAGAGACGACACGAGATTCTATGTGGAACCAGTAAATTCATAATTGGCAGGTCTCGATTTCGAGCCTTCATTCCACATACGAATGTTAAATTCATAATGTGTATAAGTTAAGAATAAGAGGAAGACAGAAATCTCCCTGACTGTCCTACTTAGGTAGATGAAATATCTATTATCGCGAATGAAGTGAATTCGTGAAGAGGAAGCCAAATCGAATCTTCAGAACAGACCGACATCTATTTAGGATTGTGGAGCTAATGCTGATTGATTAATGTACTAATTTTCAAAAAATCGAACAGGCGATTCGAGCGTTAGCGCACAGGGATTGACAAAAGTAGGATCATAAACTTCTCGCAACGGAATAATATGTGTAAGTGGACGGCGTATCGCGCAATAGCTTTTCCATGTTTATTGTGCATTCAGCGATGTTCCACGATGCGGAAAAATATCCCATCGGTAAACGCATCTGGATGCGCGCCAGGCGCGCGTGTGCACGTGTGTAATATCATTCTGGGTCGATTTCCTGGCATCCAGTTGCCGTTCGGGCCGAATCATTTTACGGACAGATTGCCGTTGTCTCTTGATACGCAACGTATGATGCACGATTATAGGCGGCGGACGAGGACGACGACGACGACGACGACGACGCAGCGATATTACAAGGAAACGTTTCGCTTTATGAGCGAACATATCAAATAATACGCTGATACGTGCAGCGAACTCGCGCGATTTTAGCGGGTAATGTGTAAGCAAACGTCTACGGCGCGCCGTTTCGCCGGGGATAAGCACTCTGGGGAGGCTCGGCTTTTCACATTTCTTCGGGCTGGATGGCGATTTCGATTTTTTAACGATCCTCCTCTCGGCCGATTAGCAGTAACATCCTGGCCGATAATAACAAGGAGGAGAGCGTTACGTCTCGCTATTGCCTCTCATCTCGTCGCGAAAGAAATGACACGATAATATCTGTCAACCGTTGGGCGATATGACGTTCACGGCACCTATTCGACGCCGCGTTATAAACGGCGGATAAAACCCACGACGCAAGGCTCTGCCTCTTTCCCCTCACAGCCCCTCACGAAACCGATTCTCGGAAGAGACCGGCACGGGGAGGCCGCCGGGTAGTTTAGCTCGGCGATTAGTCAGCCCCCGCGTTCCACCCTCTGTCTTCTCCGCGCGCACGTAACGCGTAGCGTGCGTGCGTGTGTACACGTGGGTGTCCGGCGACTCCCTCTCTTCTTTCGTGAGTCACTGACGGAAATTACGATCGATCGGACATGAGCGAGCGAAGGAGAGAGCTACGTCGTTCTCGTTCGGGGAAGGAGGGTTAGCCATCGTCCTCGTCAGTTCTATCGTAAACGCGTTTAGGACCCCGATGACAGTAGATGACGGAACGTCCCCGGTCGGAATTTATTCCCACCGCGTGTCCCAGCGCTGCTGATCTCGTTAGATCGCTGCGAGACGATCGCGCGTTCGATGGTCGTCGTATACGTGAACAGGGACAAAAATTCCTCTCGAAAACATTCCCTCCCCTCCCGCCCCTCGGTTTTGAGAATCTCGTTGCAAGCTCGATGCGGACTCGAGCGTTCGCTCGAAAGTTGCATTTGGGACGAAACATTTGGGTCACTAAACGAGAAAGTTTGAACTGCACTTTATTCAAACCTGGCGTTGCCGAAAAGACTATTTGTTGCGGGAAGACTATTTGTTGCACTTAGCGTGTAAATAAGCGCATCAAAAATTCTATTATCTTGCAGGAGAATAGTTAGGTAAAATCGTTAGATAAAAATAACTGTTTCAAACCATTGTCAGTTAGAAAACACTTTAATTTGTGTAATGTGTTTTTTAAAGACTAATATAATATTTAATTTTTATAATTTATAATACGTAGCCATATGGTTACAAAGGGTTAATTGATATTAGGTTTAATTGTAACAGATAGCTGAGACGGTCCAAGAATTATCTCAAGAGTAATTTTATATTTATACCGAATTTTTGAAGGAAAAGTTATTTTAAAAACCTACTATATTCATAATATTAATTAATTAATATTAAGTATTTCTTACTTTAATAAAAACAGGTTAATAAAATTAATTTAATAAACATAAATACAAATTTTGTATGTAAATGTATATTAATGGTTTTCAGCAAATACGTGATGTAAAAAGGTAGTACGTGATATTTCATTTTAGACCTCGTAATAAATTACATAATTATGTCGACTAAAGAATGCAAAGTCGTAAACGTATTTGACCGTACGTTCGATGACAGTCAATGACTGAAACGGCTCCGTCGTAATTTATTCTCGCCGCGTGTACCGCGGCCACTGATCTCGTTAGGTTTCCAAGCCGGTCATCTCGATAGTCTGTCGTAACGACGTGCGCGGAGATAAAATACGTATCGAAATCTCGGTGGTTCTCTAAGAATTTACCGAGACCCAATGAAAGCTGAGCGGCCGAAAAAAAAGAGAGAGAGAGAGAGAAAGAGCGCAAAATTGCGACCGATCGAAGGTGGATGAATCCAATCGACGACGAGCAGGAGTCCGGGCAAAGTTTCCCGTAGGAATCCTCATTTTGCTCTTATCGTAAACTCGCGTCGAAAGCTTCGTTGACAAGTGGGCGACGGAAGGTCTCGATCAGAATTTATTCTCGCCACGTGTCCCGCTACATTACCCCGTCTCCTTAAATCCCTCATGACGACCGTGTCAAAAATCTCCCCCTGTTCTGCACTTCATCTCCTCGTTTTTTCTTCTTCTTTATATCTTGGTAAAATTCTTTGAAATCTGACGGAAATTACTTTTGTCATTCCAACGAAGGGAAGATAATATCTCTGCTAATACATGACTAATAAATAAAATTATACTCTCCGTATCAAGGCTTTTATCATTTTTTAATATTCTATGAAATAATATTTCGTTTTTATAACTCTTTAGCATTTTTGTAATTAGCTCTAAAACAACAATTCTGAAAAATTCATTAAAGATTAAAGCTTAAAAGAACCTAATTTTGTTCTTAATATGCATTCTTAAATATTTAGATACTGTCCAAGATTTTTACTCGACTGTAACTCGCAATAGTTTTGTTTAAAATACGTTTACTATGAAATATAAAAATAGAAAATAAATATTCCACAGATAAAAGTAATGTATATAAAAATATCTAAGAGCGCATCCAAATGTACGAAATGAAAAGCCCTTATTTATAGTCGTTAGTATTCTGAAGCGTTTCGCCCCAATTCTGTTACATGAGCGAACATGCACACGTTGACGCTGCAAAAGGTGTTATTTAACTTTCCTCAACTAGTCAACGCCGTGGACTTCGACAACGAATTTTTATCGCGACTCATCGAGTGAGAATAATCGCCGGCGAATGTCACTCGCGGGGAGAGGCGATCCTCTTCTTCGGGAGGGGAAATCCTCGCGCGTTTCTCGTGCGCGGCGCGTCAGCCTCGTTTGAATCTTGTCTTCGTCGGAACGATGATAAAGCGAGAGGGCGGTTACTGAATATTTACGCGAGTACGCCCCACGCGTACTCGCGACTTCGCGATCGATAATTTCGCCGTGCGGTCGACGATTACTTGCTTAACTGCTCGCCCTGAACTGGACGCCACCGATAGTTTTCCGCATGTGTTTTATTCCCCCTCTCCGTCCACCCTTCTTGTTCTTGCTCTCGTGTCGACAACGTGTTACGTGCCGAACGGCACGGCGGTCTCCTTCGTTCTCCGTTAATTCCGTAATAATTAACTAATATCTCCCCGTTGTCCGATACACGTGAATTAATGCCGCGAGTTAGTTAATAGTCTTCGGCAACTTGCCGTACAATAGGATGAGGTTCCATTACACCGACAGAAGCAACTTTGCGCCATAATGAATAAAGACCGTGGTATCATGTACTACTCAAGAAGGCAATTAGTCAGCTCCAGTTACGATACATTCGCCCGGTTCCGCACGCTCGCGTATCATTTAGTTCCCTCAAAATATTTCCCCGCTTACAAAACATTTCTTTATGATCGCGGCTGTTAGCAATATCGGTCGGCAGTAACAAACTTGATAACGACCAGTTATTAGTAATAAAGTTACCTCCGCTGGTACGATCTCGCTAATCTCATTTCGCAGTATTAAAAGACTTAGTGCTAGCGGAATTACAGCTCCTTTGCACAGCTCCTAAGACAATGCATCGCTAACGAAGCCCGAGGGTGTTTCAGCCTCGTGTTCGTCGGTTCGCGCAACCGGCATCCGCCGTCTTTTGCCGTTGATTACCCACTCACAATCGCACCGGAAGGGAGAGCGAGAGCCGTCGTAATCTCTAAAATCAATATCGGGTCAAGTATCATACATAACAACGACCTCAGTTCACTGACTAACGAGATTTATCCCGGCCAAGTTTTCCCGTGTCCCGCTCGCCTTCCTCGCGAGCGACTTCTCCGCGCCCGATTCGCATTGCCAAACTAAACATCACGTCCCTTTCTCAATTCGTTCGGGCTCCGTTCCTCTTGCCCTCTCGCCCGCGCGTTTCCCGATGACGGGGGGGTAATTACATTTTTATGTTGTTCCGACATGAGGCGATACGTGACTGCAGCGGGATCAATTTGTCCCGGTGGCCCCGGCGCGGCGCCCGTGTTCGCAATGGCAAACGTTATTTGTTCGGGATAACGGCCGGGCCGGGCCGAACCGGTCGGCGAAACGAAGAACGAGGAACTCAGACAATGCGATTCCGCGATTGCGAACGTGTGCGAGGGCTCCTCACGCCCGCGTTATTCCGTCTGTTTCGACGTAATTATCGCTCACGGACGACGCGACTTTCATTCGGGCCGATCAAACCTCGGGAACGACCAGAGAAACGGTTCCTTTCTCCGAAAGTCATTATCCAATCTGCGCAGACTTCACCTTTGATAATCAAAAGTGATGCATGAAGTTTTATTTGCGCTGCTCTCGAATTTAATAAAGTTTTTCGACAATTATAAACGTAATTTTAAAGTTTTGCGTGTAACGATTTGCTTACTAATTAAATTGTGTGCTCTGTATAAGTGCTGGTCTACAACCTTGTTTTAAGAAAATATTTTAACTCTAAGCTGTAAGCTGTGACGAATCACAATCGAATGTAAGCAGAATAATCGATTGTGATTGGTTACTGTTTACGGCTTAGAGCTAAAATATTTTCTTAAAGTAAAGTTGTAGACCAGATTTAATGTCTTCGAATTTTAAGCTCAAAAAATTATGAAAAGATTCATATTTATATTTACACATTTTTATGATTTTTTTTAGCATCCCTGATATTTTTACAAGTAATTTGCTTCGCTGAAATTTCGCGACTTGTGTCTACCATGATATACCGCAAGTTCTTTGGGGGGAAAAAGGTATGGAGAAAGGAAAGAGAATGGAGGGAAAAAGAAAAAAAGAGAGAGCGACCTTTTAAAGTAGGCGACGTAAGCGTTTCGCAAAGTTCGGCGATGTGGATTTGCGTCAAAATTATTAGATTCAAGCTTTACGAGCGCGCGAGAGCATCATCAGTCGGGTTTTCGCAACAAACGCCCGATTGGGCGCGATTGCTTATTTTGCGGCGATCAGACGCTCCCCGGTCGATCGTGTAAAGTATACCCTGATTAATCGATCGCCGCCGTCGTAATCCCGACCGGCTTGTAAGTGGATCGTTTGTAATCCCAAGAGAGTCGAGTGCATCAACGGAATGATTTAGTGTACAAGTATTCCGACGCGATCGGGAACTTGGGTCCGTATTTATAGCCGTTACCTCAAAAAGCATAGGTGAGGTACTCGGAATGAAACTTTAGCTTGAAACGCAGATAACTCTCATTTCGATTAAAAATCAACTGAGAATGTACTCAGCTGATTGTAAAAAGAAAACGATTCGATAGATCTGTATAAAATGTTATATTACTCACCTCATAGCTGTCTTCATGCCTCTTAAGGTTTCTTTTTCCTCCCGGACAGTTCGTCGCACTCACAACACAACACTCGCGAAAACTCAACTAATTAGGATCATGCGAATCAATCACTAGAACATAATAATCATACTTTGCACAGCACTCGGTATAGAGAGATTGCATGCAATGTGTTCGATCGTGAATTTACTATCACACACTGCGACGGAAAAATAAAAAAAAATAATAATTTTTTTATAATTTGATCGACATTCATGAATTTTATTAATTAGCACAACAAAATCTCAAGTAGCGAAGAGTTTTGCAGTCGTAAACGATGTATGAATTTGTGATTAAACATCATAATAAAACGATAATGTTTAATTCCGGTGTTTTATACGTGAAATAATTAAATCGCGCGAAATACTTTGATAAATGACCAACATAGTTACAGACATTAATCGCGGGAGTTAATGAAACGTGCGAGCAAATAGTGGCTAATTGGTCGTAGGAAATCGCGGTTCGAGAAGTAATAACGATACACGGAGCGATTCGCATCACTACCTGCCGACTTGAATCACGCCGCACAATAACAACGTACGGAACGGGGGGCGATTTTGCATACATGATAATACGCGATGTTTGCTAGTAGAACAAACCTCAAGGTTATAACCTCGTTATCACGATATGTTTAATGTATTATGAAATATGTAATGGTAAATACGTGTGTAATATTGCATTCGGTATATTCCGTTCCTCGTAATATTCCAGTTAATTATCAATAAGTATAATCGATGTAACATGTCTCATTCCTAGACTGATTCAATCCGGCAATCCGCATGTTGTTTCGCGTTTCTAATCTCAGTAGTAGGCAAATTACATAAAATTAGATAAAATCCACAATTTAAAGTGTGATATGAGATATATTTAAATCCAAGCATTATCCTATTGTGGTCGAAAAAAATTATTTTTTTCTTGAACAGTTTTTGTACTCGTTTATCAATTATTGTGAGGTATGATAACGTTTAATACGTTTTATTATTCTATTGTAACTGCGATTTCATGTAATGATGACACATGGTACGACTCATCGTAGTACCTGCTCGCTCGAGTCGAGTCGCGTGAATGACAATATGATGTGCCAGCGGCCTTGTGTATGCACGATATAGGAGCACACCCGAGTGCGCGTCCAGCACCGTACATTACCAAACAAACACCAAGGTTGTGTGCCAGCCAGTCTCACCGTACGCAATATTTAATGTATTATAAAATGAATGTACGTTAAATTACTCTATTCCGTATTTAAAATTAATTTTAATATATAAACTTTAATAAATAACTGCTATTACGAATATATTGCGTTTCACTTTATAGCGTTATTTAAGATAATTATTAATTCCGTTTGATCAAAAGAGCGTTCTGGATTCAAAATATTGTTATTTTTCTAAAATGCTAATTTGCACGAGAATAACTTTTATAAATATGTAGTACTAATAGCTGGTTTTAATTTCCTACATGCGAGTTATTTAATATTCTTTTATTTAATATTCTTTCTTTTAATATTAATTTGAATGCTTGATTAAATATTTCGTTTACAACAAATTATTAGACTTATTATTTAAATAATCAAATTTTAATTTTTATTAGACTATTATTTATGTAATTATAATTTATTATTAAAAATCATTTTTTATTATTATCTAAGAATTGAAATAAGATTACAATAAATCAAGAATTGTTGAATAATGTTAATAAATCAATAAGATTAAATTAAATCGCCGTAATACATTGCACCCCAATCTTATTTTTTTTCTCTTAATTTAAGAAATTAAAATCACACTACATTTTTTTTTACAGAAATAAAAATTAAAAAATAAAATAATTTCTATAAATAATTTTCCAATCAAAATGAATCAATATAAACTTCATTCGTTAAATAAATATTAAACTTATCGTGTTCACATACCGTTGACATTTTCATATTAAAAAGATATTTTTGGGAAAGTTTAATTTAAAAATAAGTACATATATCGTTATCTTATTAAATTAATATGCAATAAAAATAAATTGTTACCTATAATTATCTTTAAACTACAAAGATAATAATAAGGAAGAAAGAAATTTTATTATACTTAATTTTAACAATTTAAAAATGTATTCATCAGGTTTTTCACTTACTTAGATAATTGCTCTTTTTAAAAAATTGTTTTCTCATTTTGGAAAAAGTGTCACAAAAAATTAAAAAATTATATACATACATACATATTTTTTTAAGAATCGACTATTGCATTGCAAAAAATAAAATGTAGATTATCAAGAAGAGTATCCACTTCATTAGAGTACTTCAATTGAATTATGATTACAAATGACATAATATTTGAAGTAAATTGACTATAAAAATTGATTTATTAAATTGTATCGTGTTTCAAGGTTAGTTTGAGCTGAGGTTTTCGGTAAATACGAAGCTGAAAAACTCCATGGAAGTTATCGGCAATCTGTTGATCCACTTTGGTGACGATTTAAATTCTCTTCCAATTAGGAAAACACGGGTACGTTGTGCGGCGACGTTCATTAATAAGCGCGACGTTAAAAGAAAGGGCGACTGCTGTGATGAAGACAAACGACGTGGCGTCGTTAATTACTCTCGACTACCGGGCACCGGTAATTAGAATTAATACTTCTCGCATAGAATTAATAAAACGCGCCCAGCCGTGCCGCGGTAAAACATATTTGGACCTTGGTATACGAGCATTATATTACGAGATCCCTCTCGTATCTCCGCCTAATTGACCTCAATGCATCCGACTTTGTCTAACATAAATAATTATAGAGTCATATATATATATATATATACGATTTTAATATTCGTCATTTGTATACAGGATAGCTTCAGAATTAACAGAGAATAGACATAGATCTCCAATTTAAATCTCAAACTTTCACACGCAAATACAGTGTTGAACGGACGGTAAAGTTATGCTTTTATTTTAAAAAAAATTTTCTTTGTTAATGTAATACACATGTCATAATGTCCCTTACCTATTGTTCTTTTATTAATAGAGTTATATATTTCTTTTCCGATGTCATTCGGAGTTTAAAATATAATAATGTATTTATACATTAACAATTTGTCTAACGGCGGCAAGATCTAATCGCTACTCAATATTGCTCAATTAAATTGCCACGGGAAACTATTAGCCGCTATATTTTTCGGCAATATAAAGCATGTACTGAATGATATGCGAGCACGCGAAATAAAAGATCTAGAGCGAATCAGAACTTGCGGTGAGAGTTGTGCTCGTCGCCGTGGTATTCCAACTGGATCTGGAACATGCGGCAATTAATGGCCATGTTTGTGTCTGTGAAAAAAGTAACCGAGACCTATTGACCAACTCTAAGCATTAATTTAGTTACATTGGATAACTCTACTACCAGTCAATTATTGCTCGAATGCATGCAATTATGTAATCGATTATTTAAAATCGAATAAAAAGTTGTGCAAAACATGAATGAGAAGATAAAAATTTTACAAAAGTACAATCTTTAGATGTATAATCGTTTATGTTAAATTATTAGATAATTATAATGATGAATTTGATTAAAATATTTAATATTTTAATTTTGTCCAACAAAACAATATCTTACTCAAAAGCATTAAAAAATAAAAATTAATGCAAAGTGAGAAAATAAGATTTCATATTTTGTACGCATCTAAAAATTGGCTTGTTTCGCGAGTAAGAATTGTGAAATAACGCTATGAAAGATTGCATCGTGACGACGATTAATGTAAACAACTTGTAAAACCAATTATTTTTGAAACAAAGGCATGCCATAAACTGCCGTCTATTCGCTTTGTGTTTGTGCATATACTTTTGCCGTATGTATATATTTTAAATAGTATACGTGTTATACATTTCTCTTCCTCCGACGCCGGCTATTTTATACAAACTAAATTACTTTATTGCTAATTGGCAACACGATGTACTTAATAACAATTTATATTTAATTCTGAGTCATACGAAATAACAGAATATTAAAATTTATATAAAAAAAAGTAAAAAGGAAAGAACGTCATAGAAGTCACAAATGTAACAATAATTAAAACATAAAATATAATTGGAATAATAAATTGAAACATGAACATGCGCAAGTGTGATTTATACACCAAATTCATGTATTCAAAGCTACGATTTAGCACGAACAAGAAATTGCTTATGCACGCAGACAGATAGAGATTTAGCTGATTCTGAAATTAATCTCTCTTATGACGTCGAACACATTGCATAGCATTAATAAGTAATTGACATACTTTTAATTTAATTGGCAAATAAGAGTATTATGGAAAAATCATGTTTTAAAATGGTAATATAGGGAATATAAAGTAGGAAAAGAGAAAGAAATTAAGTAAAAACAAATAAGAGAGTTAAACTATTAAAGTAAGAATTAAATTGATGAAATTATTGCAGAGAGGGATATACTTGAAGAGGAAATTATATCGAGTGATACATTTCGAATTTGCCGATCACTCGTTTGTTAGTGGAATCGGCCGTCGCAATTGCGTCTGTGATGATAATTTTGCGCGTTCTCGTTTTTATCACTCACAATAAATTGTACGGGATTGCCGTGTATACAGGATAGAGTGTGTCGAGGCTCCCACGAGACCTTCTCGGTGGTGCGATCACGCGTGGCGTAACGAGCAATTTTATCGCTACGAGAGGGATTATGAGGCCGGCGTCTTCTCGCGAAGATTAGGCGGCGGGCAGGGTAGAGTAGGGTAGGGCGGAGGAGTATGGGACAGAGTAGGGCAAGCCAAAGAGCAGAGAGAAACACAGTTGCGCGTTTCGCGCGGGGGTGGCGGCGGCGGCGGCTGCGCGATATAACTCGCGCGGCGGATAGAAACGCATTTACGGGCCCCGTGGAGCGACGCCCCGAGTTATCCACGAAAGTCAAGTTAGCGCGATGGGCCCCTCCGCCTGTAGCTTGTTATCTTATTGTATTGTTAGCGCGGCACGATGCGCCGTCTTGGAGCAGGTTTCTTCTCTCCCTCTCCACACTCCCTCTCATCCCATCCCTCGGTGCTCCGCTGCTCCTTTGTACGGACTCTCGTCCTGCTTCGTCATCGGTATTTCTCTCCCCCTCTATCTTACCGCCAACATCTCCTCGCATCGTGCGCCCCGACCCTCTTCTCTCGCTCTCTTCCCCGCTACAACTCGTGCTCTTTTCACTGCGAGCTCGGCGAACCGCCGAACTCGCCTGTAAATCGTCCACGAGAGGCGACCATCGTGAAACCCTCTCCTCGAGTCGAAATATTGTGGAATTTTATCAGCGTGCTGTTTCGTTGCTACCGCGACGAGCGCTCATCGCTACAAAGGCGTGGTATTTCTCTAAGACAGCGTATATCAGGATATGATTTACATAATCGTATCATTCGCTAGAGCTTATCATGTCATATTATTACGAATGTATTATTTATTAATCAATTACGCTTTTGCATGCTACGTCGGAATAACTGAAATATGTTGACAAAGGATAACAAGTTGGAAAGAATGGATCCTTTTTTCGAATACTATCGCGGCTCTGTCGAGAAACTTATTACGAAGGTTGCTCAATAAATAAGATAACAAAATTTCTCTCTCTCATGTGCGTAAAATTTTTTTAATGGTTCGGTGTATCGGGGGAACAAATACTTGGATAAGTCTGGAGATTATGTGGAAAAGTATGACAAGTTGTAATACTAGTTGTAAATATAGTCAGGTATGAATAAATACTTTCATACAACAGGTTCTCTTACTTTATTTATTGAACAACCCTCTGCGTCAGAAATCAAGAGTATTGTATATCTAAATAAGAAAATTTATATACAATTTTTTAAAACAGATTTCTTAAAAGACTGAAAGAGAATTGTTCGTTGAATGCTGACTGTAACTCAGGAAAAAATCCTACATATGACGTATCAAATAATCCGTTGAAGACAACATGAAGTTGAACGATAATATCGATTATTTTTCCGCAGTCTTGTGAGATAAGACTGCGTAATCCGTGAAAAATCTGCGATCGTTTCAAGGGAAAAAAAGAGGTAGAATGGACACCGCGCGGATTAGCGCGCGAAACTGGTTACAGGCCAGAGACGATGACCTCCGCCGACTCGCACACGCTTTCTCGTCCTGATAATTTGATATTTTCTCCGTGGAGTGGAGTCCAGCGCCTGTGTGTAACTTTGCGCTGCGTGTGCTCGCGCGGTGTCAACGGTGTTCCCGGACCGTTCGGTCCGTTCGTAAACGAGAAGGAAGGAGACGGGAGAAGAAAGGAAAAGAATATGTGTGCCCACATACATACACGTGCGTGTATGCGTGTATATGAGAGAAAGAAAGAGAGAGAGAGAGAGGGACAGAGAATGCGTGTGTGTATTGGTTGCAGGCGAGAGAGATGGACACGCACAGTGGTGGCAGAACGAGAGGAGGCGAACCGTCTTCATTATGCTAATGCCGTGCAACTACAGCTGACCGTGGCCAAAAATAGATGTAGATATCGTGGGATGCTGAGTCGAACCCCCGAGGGGGTTTTTACACTCTCCTTTTTCTCTCTTTCTAACTCTCTCGTCCGTCTCCTCTCTATTTCGCTCAATGCGTTACGCTTGTTCCACGATTCGGGCTACATCCCGGCGGAATGAAACGGCGCCGAGGGTGTAGATCGAATCGCTATTTCCCTATTCGTACTTTACATCGTCAAAATCTCTCCCTGTTTTATCTCTGTCTTTTTCCCTCTCGCCATAATCTCTTCTTCTTTTTCACGCGTAGAAGATGTGCTCATTACTCGACTATTCTCCCGAACGTGCGCGTAGAATATTTTATCATCGTAACAGGCTAGATGCTGCCTGTGTTTGCTTGAAGAGGGAATCTCGCCGAATATCGACACGTTGAACGCAACGTTCACAAATTATCATCTTTTTATAAGATATATAACAAGCGCGGTTAGATTCATCGATATTCCATCAGAAACTGCATAAGCATGTTTTTCTATGTACATCGATTTCTTCAGTTGTCATATATTTATAAAAAAATTACAATATTTAAATATAAAGGTACATAATTAGACGCTCTAATGCTCAACGTAATGTAAATCTTTTGATGCATCTAATAAAATAGCGATGATAAAATATCTACTACGTCGTTGGTAAAAAATAAATGTAAACAGATTCTCTAATATCTTTTGTATGATATCCTTTTTTTCCATCGCAATCACGTAACTGTGTTGCTACCTACACGACTATACTGTGTGTTTAGCCTGCGCGTACCAGGGCGAAGTCGTTATCTCGAGTAACGTATACGCATCGGCATGTAATGAGTTACTAATACGTATCACAATGTGCGTTGCAGCGCGTCGCATGCATAATGTAAATCCTATTTACATGAAACGGAAAATACGTCGGTTGGCTAAAAACATTGACATTATGACGCTGTTTTTTTTTTTTTAGTCAACGAAAGAAAAATGGGGCAATTTTTCGTATATCTCCGTTTGCATGGCGGTACATACATTTACGTCGAACTTCTCTGTCCGTTATTACGTTGAGAGTTTTCGTTTCGTCATATTTCGCGTATTTTCGCAATTCCGCTGCGCTAACGTCGATACGCTTGAAGATAATTGAATGTGCCTTAATTAGCTTGACGTTCGAATACCACGAGTTAATTAAGTGAAAGTAGGAATGCGCGGTAGTCAACGTATCCTCGTAGAAGATACGCTCGTCGGTGCTTCCTCGAAGCGGTTGGAAACGGGTCAGTCAAGTGTAATTCTGACACGTGGCATCACAATGGAGCGTACATTTTAAAATCGCTGCCCCTGCTTAACTTTCCAGCGTAAACAACGGCGTCTCATGCACGTGACGACACGCGACATCACGTAATGTAGCGCAAATATCGTCGCAGTAACTTTTCAATAAATATCGATTTATCAATTGCAATTACGCAACAGCAATTGATAAATCGATGTATTCTATGCGATGCAAAATTCACTGATTCACATCGACTCTCAGCGAATTAATAAGAAAATCGTATCGATTAATGGGAAAGAAGTTACCTCTATGGTCATCTCAAGCATTGATACATTCTACTCACGATCTATTGCCTCCTTCCCTTTCCGCTTGGATGTAACATGAGGCGTAATACTGAATAACACATGTATCGATAATATCATTAAGCGTATGGTGATGGCAAAGCGTAAATACTTGGATAAGATCGGGACATTCGTATCTCCGGCAATTCGAAACGGAATAACGGAACGCGCGGGATAAGAAAGGTGGCAGCCGGCTGGCTGGTGAAAAGAAACGGAAAGAAAGGAGCGTAATGCAGCGAGTCAGCAGTTTTTGTTAAAAATTTATTCGGTTCAGCTTCGTGAAAAATATCACCTCGTACCCCTCGTCCCTCGTCATTTCGTGTCACACCTCGGCGGTTACCTCCGCTCTTCCATTTTCTCCCCTTTTGCCCTTCCTCTCTTTCTGTCTTTCTTTCTCTTCTGTCTCATGTTTCGCGATCCACTCTCCCTGTGCTCTATCTTTGCTCCCTACATTTTTGTCTTTTTCGCTTTTATACGCGTCCATACGCGCTTTGGCTCGCGCAGCGCGTGCGTACCCGCTATTCATTTTTCAGTGTTACGATGCCATCCGGCGTTTGGTACGCCGAACAATTTCGCATTTTGCGATTATGCATCGCGGACGATATCACAATTAATTGGCGGTGCGGGAAAAGCGCGCGCCGATGCGTATCCAATAGCACGATATATATTGAATTATGTCGCGCGAAAAACGTCGAATATAAATCATAAATTGACAGATCAGTTTCCGAGATTCTAGTCATCTGTGATCTTACTCCAGTCTAATCTATTTCTAATTCAATCTAGTCAAATAACATGTTGAGGTACATATGAGGTTTATGTTTATATTTCAATCTTTCATAATTTATTAAAAAATATTTTCTATAATTAAAAGATCCAAGAAATTAATTTGTACTCTCTGAAATAATTTACTTTCTAGTTAAATTAAATTTTATTTTAAATACTGATAAACAGCTTCATTATAACAAAAAATTTATCGAGTAATTATATAATTCTTTTTATTTTTATTATAAATATAAACTTTTGTTCCATTTATTGTATATTACATATTTATATTCTTTTTATATGTACATTAAAATTAGATTACATAAAATTCGCGGACAATCAGATTATAATTTTTTTAATGTTAAATGAGATTTTTACTCAAATGTGAACAGATTTTTAGGAACTAAAGAACAATTACCTCGACTAAATTAATAAAAAAAATCGTCGACCAAACGGAAGGTGAATTTTCATGCAGACGTATACTTCCGCTCCAGTATGCAGCCAGGTATATGGGTTTTGAAAATGTAAAGTGCATTTATCTCAACATAAAAGTAAAGGTAGACGCAGTGTGGCTTATCGTAGCCAGCGACGCAGGAATGACGCGCTTCCGCTTCCGTTGAGATATCGAAACTCACTCAAGAAAGAGTTTCGAACCGGAGAGTTACTCATCGCGCGTAAACACGAAAGCAAATCGACATTCCTGCGATTAGAACGACGAGCCGAGATTAGAAATCTTATCAACAGCGTGAGGGAGCATTATGCATCTCAACTTTTTGTGAAATATCTTTCTCTCTCTGTTTAATTTTCAAACGTTTTCATTCACCGACTAAAAATAATAATATCGTAACACTAATTAATATATTATCATATTATCAATTGTTACTTTTTTAAATATTCAATATTAATCTTGATTCAATTAATCTGCCAATATTCTAAATAAGAGGCTTTTCAAATTATTAAGGTTTTACTATGCTAACAATGATGTGCTAACAAAGATACATTAATTATAAAAAAAATCACACTTTCAAATTGGTCACAGGATCTATTATTCAAATTGATGTCACGGCTATTTCATTTTGCGTATTCCGAAATGTATTGTATGAAAATGATAATCTGACGGAATATATTCCATGTCACCAAGTTAGAGGGCAGATGTAAAAGTCAATATGCGCGCGCGAAAGTTTGCATGCATAAGAAGCGCTGGGTTATCCATTAGAATCAGGTAGCACCGTCTACGCTTTCACTGCGGTTTAGATCGACAAGACGAGACGGCGTCGCATCAAGATCTGGAACGTGGACGGAGTGTGGAGTTGAGGGCCGATCTCTGTTGTGACATCGCGGCTAAGATAGCCATGAACATGCGAACAAGGTCCGCGCGCATACGAGAGATACTAGACCAATGTGTGGCGAGAGCCCGAACGATACGTCCTGGCCCTCTGGCTTGGTATCGGATCCCAAGGATCTCTTACCGCTCTATACGAGATACAGGATACACTACGGATGCACACTAGGATATTTGCTGCACGCGTTTAACCGCGTTTAACATCTCTATTTCTTCTACTTTCAATTCTTTCCTTTTTGTGCCATGTATACAATTACTTTAGCGACAACTGACGAAAGGAGAGGACGTGGAATTTTCTATGTTGATTCGATACTGTGTTTCAGAGTTTTGTAGATTGTTTTACTGATCAATTATAAGTTTAGTCTAATTATAACTATATTTAGCATAAAACATATTTTTTAGCATAAAATAATTTAGTGACATAATTATACTCTACATTAAATCTAAAGATATAAAGTCCAATTTCCTCAATCCTTATTTTGCTGTAGATTCTTTGTACTATATTTAATAAATAACTTTTGTAAATTTAGAAAGTTGAATTTGTATGAGTATGTGAACATATATTTGAAATTATTTGTTAAGATAAGATTGTTACACAAGTTAGCTTAGTATTTGCATAGAAAACTTTGCCGACACTCGACATGTTAATACTTGAGCAGTTCTATGAATTTTCATGAGTTGAAAATATTCATGATGTCATTTATTTTATAATAATATGTGCGGTAGCACACAATGTATAGTCAAAGAAATTCTCTCAAATGAATCAAACGCGATGAAAGAAGGCGAAATTAGTTAACTCTGCAAAAAAATTGTATGTAAATTTATAAGACCGATTTGTGATAATACGCGAATTACTTAAGCATTCCAGAACTTGAAACATTAAAATACGACTAGTATTTAAAGTACAATCATTTCTCATTTTATTGGGTATTTATTGGATAATTCGAATTAAATTGACAATGATACACGATATTTCACGTATGAGATATTAATTTTCCGTCGCATTTATCCGTCAAAATTTTAAATTTTGTTTTTTTCTTCTATTCTTCGATATTTTAAAAATGAAGAAAAATATTCGACGTTTTACTTTTCTAGAGAAAATTGCTTTGCGACGTAAGGTTTTAATTATTAAGTCAGTCGAGCCTTGGAGATTTGCTAGCGAATTTAGGTGCTCGCTGAATCGGAAAGTTTGGCAAGTATTGTGTTAAACTATACGTGAATGCACACAAGCCGGGGGATTACGAGCGGATCGAGGTCTAAATAGTGCCGATGCGACGTTGCGTATTTCGCTTTATCCCTCCCTCTTGCCTTCGTCGAGCGCAGTTGGTCCGAAAAATAGTCAGATATCCGATCGAATTTCGGAGTGAATAGAGCGACCGGAATCCGGTCGCGTCGCGAGATCGAGATCAGATCGAATCCGCGTTCGGACGTCGCGGTGTCCGCGAGCGACTCGGGTGAAAAATACGCGGCCCGGTGGTCCTGCGTTCCATCGCACTCGAGAATCTTTCCCGTCGCCCGCCGCGCAATGCCGTGCTGAAGGCATTGGCGTTGATATAAAGAATTTCCCTCGGATCTCGCTCGATTCCCTCCCAGTCTCTCTCTTGCCCTTTGCATTCGGGCTTATCACTCTTATTCTCTCTCTCTCTCTCTCTCTCTCTCGCTTACAGCTCCTCGCGCGCGCGGTGAAACAAGATTACTCCGACATGCAGAACGCGTGCGGCAGGTTCTCCTTCACCATGTTGGTACCGGCGGAAGGAAGGAGATCGCGCGCGAGAGGCCAGACCGAGAGAGACGCCGCGCGAGTGGCAGCGTGAGGAAAAGGGAGGAAGAGGGGAGGGGGAGGGTGACTGACTAAGCCCCTCCACCCGCGAGCGGCGTGATAGTCAGCAGGCGATGCGCGACCAAATCCAACCTAACCCTATTGCCGGTTCTCCAGCGAAGCGAGCGAGCGAGCGAACACGCACAGAGGCAGGCTGGGTCGCCAGGCGGCGAGAATGAGACGAGGATGGAGTTACGGTCATATGGGGAACGCGGCGACGGCGCAGGAGGGGAGAAAGGGGAAAACGTGGGCATGCGCGCCGTGGCAGCTTATCGAGCCATAGAGAGGGG
>VBVR01001364.1:0-31223 GCA_011638315.1 Tetramorium parvispinum | reverse complement strand
ATCTAAACGTATATTTAAATATTTGCTGATTCTTTCAGATTGTATCACTATTTTTTCCATTCTAAATTAACAGAATCCGATAATATTCCATATAAAATATTACTATTCCAACTATAATCACAGAGCGTCAAGCGTTTCATTTGCAGGATTGCATCGAACTGCAGAATTAGTATTTTCCATTATAAAAAGAGAAGGAAATAAATCTCCCGATTGAAAATTAAAAGAATGATTGGACTACAGATTTTCGCTCGCGGAAACAGTCTCGCGCTATACTGATTGTCTCTCTTTACGAACTATATGGTTTCCGTACACATGAGAGAACAACTGAAAGCACGCACTCACCGAGTGATATACGAACGGGCATATTTCACTCGCAGTGCGTGCACTCGGTTGTTTCTCTACGCCCCTACGTAGTAATGCACGTGAGGGACAAACATTTCTGTATTTCACGGAAAGAGAAAAGGCTTCGGACGTTGCTCCCGTTTCTATAGCCGGCCCCCCGAACAATGCGCGCATTTGTCAGATATTCGACAAATGCAACCGTGTGTCGCACTTACGTCGTACCGACGAATTTCGAAGATCCATTGTCACGCACGGGATTGAAGAAAAATTGCTTTTCGCGCGACATCAATTTAATTTCTGCCGATTGTCGGATCCCGCGCGAGTCGAAGGAACGGACACGCGTGAAAAGAATGGGATATAATTCAAAGAGAATAGGAGGAAGAAGCCGTTTGCTCAGCACCGGGGAATCTAGATGTTGGCTTCATATCCGCTTCGTGTTCTTTTTGATCGAGCTGCATTTTGTCTCGTTGTTAGTTCTCCATTGAGATCGCTGAAGCACACATGCGGGGGACGTGAACTGACGATATTTTGACTCTCGCGCGAGGTATGCAATATTCTGTATCCGTGAAAAAAGTCGACTGCTCCATAAAATCTTCAGTTCGTAGTATGCTCTTCGGCATCAACGACGATGTAAAATGGATTACCGCCTCTTGCCGTTACGTGACGGCGCCGCCCCGTGCCCGGTTGGAAATTCGCGTAAACAAAGCGTTGCTCGCCGACAATCAATGCCCTGCGAAATGGGAACAAGCAAAAGAATCGACATGTATTTGCTTTATAAACAACAGTTAAATACATTTATTTATATTAAAAATACGCGCGCACGAGGATTCAAGTTGAGCAGATAAAAAGTACCTTGGGGTGTATTTTTTCTGGAAATTGTATTTTTCTACTTGTACGGAATGTCAAACAAATATGTTTACATAGTTTTATATGGTTAAAAGCTTTATATAAACTAGGAAATGGGAGTGCGGACGTTTTCTTAATTTTAAAAATGCAGATGCGAGCGGACGAAAGGCAACAAGGTCTGGCTATATTTAGTTTGAACAAAGTTTTAATTATAATACATGATAATTTCAAATTGAATGAAATTTTCCGAAAGAATTGCAGTATGTACAAAATATATGAATAAGCCGAAAGAACAAGTTTATACTGAAATATTAAAATAAATAATCCTCGAACTTTTAACTGATGAGCCATCATCTGAGACGTATTAAAGTTTCAAATTAACTTTATTATTTGCGCTTTTGATGTTTTTGTTGCGCGGATGCATAATGATATCTGCATGTCTATGTCTGGGATTTGCATGGAAAATCGAGAACGGTTCTTCAGTCTAATGGACATCTAATGGAAAATCAAAAGGAAATTTCGTCCCAAGTAAATATCTTAGAGTTCCAATGGGATATCCGATCAAGGCCTTTTAGCCATCAGATGATCTTCGGCAACTATAATATATTTTCTATATTATTTAGCAACTTCCCCAGATAAACGTCTATTTGCATTTATCCGAGATGTTTGCTATTTTCACGAATGCCGGAGATATTACAAGTGCAGGAACAACGGTGCGTTGTGTATCCACTATCCCATTGGGACGCAAAGATTTAAGTACTTAGCTGCTGTACTTTACTAACAGATATTCACTGGGGATTTAGCGAAAAGTTATGCCAGGCAATACGGCGCCAAAAATATATAAATTGATGAAGAGAGAAATTTCTTCGGTGTAAAATTAGATTCGTAATTCTTTTAATCAGAGTTATGTTCGAAACTTTCATAAAATATATACGTATATTAATATATTATAAAAGTCTAATATATTAAAAATACATTTTTTCTCCAATTCTCTCGTGTGGAAAAAAATAATTGCTGAGATAATTTGTAAGAATAATCAGCATATTGCAAAGTTTCATTTATTAATGAAGAAATAAATGGCACTTTAAAAGCAAATTATAATTTTGCTAAACAGACACCTCCATCCATCTTATTTTCCGTTGCACATTTATCATATAACCACGGTGTTCTTTGTTTTATAATAGAAATTCAAAATACATTTTTTTCTCTGACAGATACGATAATTACAGTATGTGTTAAAGGGTGTTTAATTGAGCATTGATTATTTTTCGTTAGAAAATTAAATCATCGAATGACGCAGCAGAAGATTTATAGAATACGCTGAGAAGAGAAACGCGTGCAAGAAACTTGCCAAAGTTTGCGAGACAAGGATTCCACAGAAACAGATTCAAAGGAACAGAAATACCATGTATTTTAATCTCATGAAGCTATGCGAGATAGCGAACGATGTTTTATTATTTCCGTCTCTTATCTCTGTCAACGCTTCCCTTTTATTTAAATACATCTTTCGTCTTTTATTCTTTATTCTTTACCTCTACAATTTTGTTAGTCTTCCTTTGTTATATATATGTTTCGCGTGAAATTCCCTCTCTTGTTCTAATTGTTTCACCAAGAATACGGAGGTACTGAGAAAAAAAATGGTTTCATTTTCTCACATCCTTTGACACATGCTTGACACTCGAATAGATCCTTGCATTAGAACGCGTGCAGATAACGTTGTGCCGAATGTAACGTATGTTGCAAAGATATCTGTTATCTTCCTGTATGATCTCGACATCGAGCATTACGATATAAAAACGACATTTTAAGAGCTTTCCTGTTAACGAAGCGCGCAAGCTATTTCTCGATTCGTCGGTGCAGTAAATCCTCTCGACGCCGTTTATCGCAACGTAATAAAAAAAAAAAATGAAAAAGAAAAAATGGAGACACGAGAGTACGAATGGATGTTAAGAATCGCACTCGACTCTTATATCGATGATTTAACGGCCACTCTGCGAGCGGATAAGAGGCTTCCGCTCACGTTATGACTTTTGATTTCGTTTTTATCTTTTTGTTCCGCATCCATCGTGCGCTTTTACGATACTGTAAAAACTATTTGCACGATTTACTTTTTGGGATTTATCTTCAAACAAATTCGATCAAATTAAATACACTGAATGATCTTTTATCTCTTATTAGAGTTCGAAGATAATCGATTTTGCAAATTACGTGCATCGTGTAGTTACAAAAATTCATCAATTTCACAATTTTTTCTCTAAAATAAAGGGATCATACGATTATCTATTTTACATCGTGGAAAAAATTATATATTTTTTCGTGCAAAAGTTTAATATAGATAAAGACTTATATTTGTAGGAAAGATTTTGGTTTAATTTGTCTCTTACCTTTTTATACGACTAAACAACTTGTTTTCCGTTATCTGAATATCTCGAAACTTGGCTATTTTTCCGCTATATCTGCGTCATGTAATTCCTATCTAAATCGAATTTTTTCTACATTAAGTAGACTTCGCAAGCGTAGATATGGGGATGCACGCGTATGTACCGCGTAATGGAAAACGACGGTAGTTTCGCATTTTACGTTCTGCGAACGGGCAGATAAGCTTCCTTACGATGTTACTCGCAGCTCGCTTTTATGTCTCCCGACGGTGCATCCCGGCGTGTCCCGGAGATCGCCGGGACTCGCGTCAGCAACGAATGGACTTCCGGAAACGGAGATTCGCGAGGCATCCCCCATGCCTGCATGGGCGTTGAGAAGCCACGACCCACTGATGCATATACTCTCGCGCATTTTCCGAGGAAAGGAAAATTCGATTAAATAATATAACTCTGGATGAAAATTTAATGAGACCAGACAGGAGATGCAAAACAACATCGTAATCTCAGTTAATTAAAAATTTCTCAGAGGGATAAAAAGACTTTCGTAAATGTGAAATTATTTTATCGTCAATTGGAATTGTCTGCAGCAAAATCGCATAAAGTATCGAATTTAATTGGAAATATTTTAAGTTTATTAAAATTGAATATTTTTTTTTAATTTGAAATTATTTCGTTATAACATTCTAATAGTTTACGGTGCACGATGAAAAATATAAAATGAAGCAAGTGTGCAGAATATTTTTCACATTTTCCTCCTAAGAAAAATCCTGCATGCGCTCATGCACGTATAAAAAGCCACGTGAGAAATTCAGCGCTTCCTGCGCTCGTTCCGTTTAGTATCCGTCCGCTCGCAGAAATATTAATATCGGTGATAGATCATTAAATTTCTCCTGTTTATTCGTCGTCCAAGTTTTTGTCCTTTGAATAAATAAACTACGAAACTTTGGATCGGATGTTTAATTGATTATTTAACTTTATAATGAATATTGAATTGAGATTTTTGCTTCGATAATTTATACGTAAGTTTTGGAATCTTTTTGTATACCTTTTTAAAATATTTAACAATACAATTAAATAAAAATAATAAATAATTAAATATAGTATAAAATGAGGTATTCATATTATTGTAATATATTTTAATTTTACACATTTTTATTTATTTAATTAAAAAAAATAGAGTGATAAATGATTAGGAAAGAATGTGAGTAGATTAGAAAAGAATGGATACAATCACTGTAAAATTAATTTCTGTTCTCGATTAGGAATTTATGAATCTATACACAATTTTTATAAATAATTTTTAATTTATTCGCTTTTGTTGAAATTGTACGTTAAATATAAGGATTTCTACATTCATATCTCATAAAATATTCATTGTCCTTTTAACGTGTTGGTACTGAGAGATTTTTCTTTATAAATAGCCACAAAACTTTAACTATTTCATCATATTCTGAAATTTATTCACATAGTCGAAGAGACGTTGATTTCTACACGGCGAATCTCATTAAGTTGTAAACGTATGATTCACACACACGCGCGCACGCACACTCACATTCTCTCTCTCTCTCTCTCTCTCTCTCTCTTTCTCTGTCGCAATGCTGCGCTAAATGTAACCGACAAAATCGTGGATTATGGGTGATTCAGTTTTATTCATCCGCTAACATACACGTACAGAGGCACTCATCTTGTATTTAACTGCACGTTCGCCGTGGAAAATCGCGCGCCGCGAATGCGTATTTTGTCATGCGGAAATCGCTCGTTTCCGACCTTTTCGGAATTCCTATCATTTGCATCCGATTACCCGATCCTGCGTTACACGGAAATCCGATTTATCGTTGCAGAACTTGACGATGCGCCCCGTCGCATCAGTTCTGCCGGCAGCGCTGCCGGTTCACATAATGACAAGTATCTCCAAAAATACGAGTATGAAACATGAGAACCGGAAAATATTCAAAAAAGCGGTCTCATTTCTGATGCGCTTCAGATGCGTAAATGTATCATACATTTTCATCCCCTAATTACAAACCTGGCAAACACAGGCCGAACGGAAAACGAGTTGGGTATTAATTGATTTTCGATTAAAGTACATTCTTTGTTTTTAACCAATATTCAGTAAAATTTTGTAAATGTCAAATAACTACTCGTCAAGATAAATATTCTGTATTTAACGGCTTTTCGCGACACACAATTTTCATGTAATTTTATGTTCAGCTAACATACTATGATAATTATTGTGACGCGCAATTGTGATGCAATGCGATTTCGATATTTTAAAAAATTAGTGCGCGATGCAGATTTCATGACGATAGATTTTATAGTTTTACATTTTTTTAGGAAAACAGACAAATGACAGAGATAGAATTTTATACACACGTACGCGCGCGCATAAAGGCAGTAAGCTGAATAATATTTGAAGTAAATATTAAATATTTTGGAAAATATACAACAATAAATACATCAAGTAAATGAAAAAACTCTCTTTGCAATTTTTTGTAAATTAAACACTTATTTTTCGTACATATTTCGAGTAAAAAATAATCTTTAAAAGTTTAAAATTAATTTGCAAAGTGTTATAAAACGACAAATTTCAAAACGTTCTGTTTAAACTTATAATTCCAAGCAAAAGCGGAAAACTCACATTTACTGAAAAATGCCGGGGGAAAAGTTTAATTTTATTGGAAACTACTTTTAAAAGTTATCGATAGGTTTTCGGTGCGCCCTGTATTTTTACTCAAAAACCAACGGACCTAAGCGTGTTCCTTTTCTTTATCCAAGAAACCTTAGAGAATTTTCACGATAATTCCTCTCGTGAAGTTGAGGAGTATTACCTTAAGGAACACACATCCTGATTAATCGAAAGATTTCAAGTGGAGGTTATCGGTAATCATCGAACTTCCATCGCTTCGATGGGGCATCATCAGATGGGACCGTTTTCACGCCCGAGGGGAAGTTTTATAATCTCTTCACTATGGATTTTCATGCCAACTTTCGGCTCTTTATTCACGCCCGAATACTTGCGTCGTAAGTTATAAATCGAAAATGATTGGAGGCTTAATGATTCTTATTATCGCGAAGCAGAGTAATCTTCACGTTATATTAAAACCCAAATCCTGCCTTATCTTTTCTGAGCTTTACTTTAATATATTTTTAATGCAAACGGACCTTTTGGAGAAAGGAAGATCAAATATGAATCAAAGTAATAATAATGAATCTGTTTCGAATGTGTTTTGATTGTTTTATCATTATTGTAATCCTAGCTGAATTATTAAAACGCTTTACGAATTATTGAGAAATATTAATATATATTTTTACATGTATAAAAGATATCTAAAATATTTCATAATTTTGAATTTGTATAAATCGGATTTAAATTTGCTATTATACGTTCAATCAGATTTAAATTTAAATTTAGATGAATTGTGTATCTGAATTCATATGCTAGTTGAATATATTAATCTGTAATTTTTCATCAAAAACATATAATATAATAATATAAAATGTAAAAAAATATGTTTTTTATTCTTATATAAATATAAAAGATGTCTTTTAATAACGGTATTTGAAAATTTTACTTTGAAACTGAAAGTATAGCTTTAGATTTGTTTATGCGTCAAAAGTTTGCGTAACATTCTGTCGTTACATTGTTACACAATATTTCTTTTTATATTCTATACGTCATTGCGTTTATAATAAATACTCTAATAATTTTACAGAAAATAGTTAAATTAAACGTATCTAACCGGCTAAATTAATTGCATGAGAGAAATGAGATTGATAATACGATAATTAAATAATTTAATGCTAAGATAAATGTTTAAACGTTCATTTTACGATTATACAGTCAAATTTCATGTGATTAATTCCGTCAAAGCAATAATAGACAAAACACGGTTAAAATAGTTTGCCTCCGACTTATAGAGAATCGAATTACGTAAAGCTGTCTTTTATGCACCAAAGAAAGTTTCATTATCGGAAACTTCTTTGAATGTACGTTGTCTGAATATTTCCATGCTCGTTCACCTCGGGCTCGCTTCGACATAAAACGTGACGCGTACACGTGAATATTATTGATTAAAGTGTCAATCGCTTTATATAGCTGGCTAGCAATATTTATCGCACCTGCCGAATATTGAATATAGAGATTCAGACTAAACGCGATTACAGCCCTTGATAAATTGAAGAATAATTAAAGTGAGAACAGTTATTTTATATACGTATTCCATATCATATTATTAAATTAAATATTTATAAAATTAGCACCTTTTTTATTCAATATTCTATATGGATGACAAATCGAGAAAAAAATCTTTTTAAAACAACGCTAAAATGTCTCTTAAGTTTTTAAATTTAGAAAGAAAACAATAAATAATTTAAATGATATTAAATCTCTTAATTCTATCTAATCGTAAAGCTAAATTAATTTTTAAGAAAAACTCGACTCCGAATTATTTAAAAAATTTGTCATTAAAGTTTCAAGATTATATAGGTCTTCCAGAAAATCTTATAAAAAATTTTGAAGACTCCAAAACAACGAGAGTTTAAAAATCTTGCAAGCTTTAAATAAAATGTTGAAACTCTTCACTTGCATTTAATTAAAAGTTTTTGCAGCAATTACCTCGCGGCATATTCAACCGAACTCTTTTAATCGTGGTCGACGTGATTATGACAAGGAATAGAAACAAAAATAAGTGAACTCGGGGAAATTAAGAGAATTAATGGTTTTCTCTAAGAATCTTTTTTTTTTTTAAAGAACGTTCAGATGTTCCTCCAGCTTCTCTCGCGAAAGCAGAGTAAATCCCCGAAGCGCGTCATTCAACGGCGACGTATTGTGCGAGGGAAATCTTCTTTCCCTTGGCAAAAGCAATTTCAAAGGACAACGCCCCGGGGGGTGACGAAATGGAATTTACGAAAACGCAATGTCGCGATGGCAGTACAATCGAAGTCATTACCGGTCGGCGAAACAATCCATTTCACGGGATTCCCCGCGAGGTGCGTGTGTTTTATTAACGAAAAAATATCAATTGAGACGGATGCGAACGGTTCAATGCGAGTCCCGAACACGCGGCCGTACAATTCCAATGCGTTTGCCGCTAATAACGAAACTTACATCGTTATTTTTTTACGCCGTGCTATTCGTTAAACAAACGCATTCGACTATTCAACTACGGGTGACGCCGACTGAAAGCCGATTATTTATCGCTCGATCGATCGACATGGCATTACGTTTCGTTATTCCGTACATTTCGCAGTATTTCTCTGTGTGTTCTGCTGTGTTTTCACTTTTATCGAATTTTTATGCCGTTTCGGTCTTTAGTAGCGCTCGGAGAAGCTGTTGTTTTTACTCTTTTATTAAGAACCGTGCAAATGAAAAAGGAGCGCTTTCTATCATAACAAATGTTTCCATCGAAACATAATTGGATTTTTGCAATCGACTTCTTTACAAACATTCCAATTTTTTACAGACGCATTCGTAAATTATTCTTGAATAAAAATGTCTCAAACACACATTAATATTAATTGTATTCCCAAAATGCATGAATCTTTTATTTCGAAACAAACATTGATATTTTGAATTTTCTTTAAACATGATATAAGAAGCTGTAAACGATTTTTATTATATATTAAGATTCGGTATTTTTTATATCACTTATTAATTTCACTTCCTTTAATTAATTTCTCCTCTTTCGGTTTTAGAAGCAAATGCAAATGAAGGAACAATCTCATGCCGATTATAATGTAATATTATCAGCACTATATCAGCCGATTTGGTCTTCCTATCCATAATTAATATTTTAATTATTTATTATTAATTAATATTAATATTACAATATAATTAATACATTAACTAGCTTCTCTGCGCGCCTATCAAAATATTTCCTCCGTTAACAAATCATTTATATGCAACAATTCACTTCTATTTTAAAGAATTTTTATTGTACTTTTTAGCAAAAAAAAATCTATTTCAAGACATATGATGCTATTATATTTAAAGAAGTATATCACTGTCAGAAATCGAAGAAGAAATCTTAAATGCTTCGAAGTGAAGAATGGGTCAAACTGCGTTCGTCGCGGATGTATTTATTTTGCACATTTATGATTGCGGAATAATATCGTGATATCATATTAATTAACGTTTAATCAATTATTCGTCACTGCTTAATATTTCATGATACTCTCACGCTTTGCAATGAGCATGTGATTGATGCTTATCAATGATGCAATTTCAGCGGAGAACACAATGGCATTGGATTTATAATATTTTTACAAAAAGACGCTGCGGTTTGTCCATCTCTGCCAGTGCGAAATGCGGTTGTTTTCGCGGAAAAATACGGTTTCCCGTCTGGGTAAAGTAACGTCGTGTTTGCACGGCGATTTAAAGGTGCGCTCGCATTTCGTACTCTTGTTCGCCTTTCCGCTCAATTTGCAGGTGCAACTGCTGTCGGTAAATGTCAGGGTCCCCTATAACGTTACTGGAATCAATCACGCCGCTTGGAGCAACCATTTAAGGAAATGGTTTTAAGGCTCGTAAGCGCGGGCTTGTTTCGAGTATCTCCGCCGAGATTAACGATTATGAATGAGCCGTTTATATTTCGAGCGTATAATTTCAATTTTTCAAATAGTAAATAGAAAATAAGTGCACCGCTGCTGACTTGGACTTACTTAATTTTTTCATGCTTTGAAAAAATGGATTTCTACCTCGTTCTAACACATTGTCTCACGGTGCAGTTTTCGAAAAAGCTATATTGATAATTAATTTCACAATTCAAATTAATGATAAAAATCGAAATTTCGATCAGCCGTATATTTAATGATAATACATCATATACGCTATTCTGTATTCACTGATATTGCTGCAATCAATTTTGTTTCGAATATGCATGACCAGAGCGCTTTGTACGTGACACGAAAAATCGGTGAAAAAATATCGTCCGTGTTACAAAGCTCTGGCCGTGTTTGTGTCAGGTATATTTTTTCCGTAAAAGTCATATATAAAACACGTGTTAGCTGATTCTATTGTTCAATACAAGTCGCGTAGATATTTCCTCCACAAAACAATGTCCATCTCTCATAAAAATATGCATGTTTAAAATTTATTTATATGAACAAACTGCGAACTGTATAACTTCGCAAATATATTATGATGTTTTTCAATACCTGCCGAAGATAAAATATTTCATTCTGTAATGATTCAGCAGCGCCATAATAGTCACGTAAATTTATAAATTTGACTTGAAATTAACAGAAAAAATACTGTTTTGTTATTCTGTATTGTGTTTCTATCTTTTGTAATTTTCTTTACTAAGTTCTTTCTGGAAACAAATATTTTATTCAATTTTTGACGATAATTTCCCCTGAAAGGGAGATGGTCTAATTTCCCCAAATTCGATGAGGTAACTTGTAACTTAGAATGCAGAATTATCGATGCACCGATGCATGCTGCATGCATCTCTGCATACTCTCAAATCAGTTTGGCCGTTATGTATATTCTAATAGTTTACAAATTTCCGTTTAAAGCAATCCCGCGTTCCAAAGCAGTGCAACCGGGGAGAAATCGGGGGAAGGGGGAGGAGGGGAACTAAGTGCACTGCTTCGTATCTGAGACACTATGTGAGGGAACGTCAGGAATTAACGTGTATATCTCTCCGAATGAATTAGTTCAGGTGGCTAATAATATGGACCGCACGCTGTCGGCTAGGGCGCTTCAAAGGCTGGCTCTTGCGGTTTCCGGCCGCTTTTCCGCTTAATTCGGAGGAAATTTGCCGAGGCAAAGTTATGTCGGTCTCTACCGAGTTTACTCTCCTCATTCGCTCTTCTCTTACATACATTCGCGGACGTGGCAACAACAAATGGTCAACAAGAGGAAGCTTCTTTGGTTAATTCATTAGTGAAAATCATTGCAACGTTAATAGTTACAGTATTAAATATAAGCGTTTGAAAATGAGCAGTCCTTCGTTTGCAAACGTGCATTTGGATTTTGATTTAATTCAATATAATTTTAATCCTATCGTTTATTGTCATTTCAATCCGAGGCTTAATGAAGCGTTTAATATTGGAAACTAGAAAAATGCAAAAAGAAGAGATGGTGACCAATTGGACTCTAAGAGAAAAAGAAACTGCAGATCTTAGAAATTGATTGAGTGAGTTGAAAGGTATACTGCCGGAGCCATCTCATTGCGCCAAGTACCTTATATATATATATATATATATATCCACGTGGCGGATGAGTCGTGTCTGAAATAAAAGTCATTTTATCTCGAAGCGAACAACGGACGTGCACAACGATCTCTGGCAGGTTAGCCTCTTGAGCTGTACCTGAAGAAGACTCGAAAGTGTCTCAGCGGCACAGAGAAGAAAGAGAGATGAGAGAAAACACGCTGAGAGGGGAAAAGGCGAGAGGAAATACGTAGTTGTTATTCGACAAGCAGGAAATGCATTTATCGCATTAGCCGTAATGGCGAGCTGCCATTCGGCCTGTCCGTTCCTCATGTCTTACTATCCGTCATGTTTATCATCCCGCACGATGGCCAATTGGATTTAACGCGCCCGTTGCGGTATGGAGGATGCGTTTAATCAAAAGCGACAAGCTAATTGCATCGACGAATTTCACGAAGAGCAATTGAATTGTCTGACGATACTGTGTTAAACGGAACGCCTGGATAAGGCAATTATGATATAGGGAACTAAACAGATCCTGTTAAAGTTTCATTCAGTTAATTAGATCTCTAACATAATTAAAAGGACAGAAATAGGTTTTTAGGCATTTTTTGCAAAATTAATACGTGCTCAGTGATTTATAATTCCAATATGTTTTGATGTAATTTCATATAATTGTACGAAAAATAAAAAATTTATCTATTTGTTTTCATTTATGATTTATACGAACATATGTGATTATGTGTGAAGGTAGAAGAAAAAAGTAGCAGCTAGCGTTTAGAAATTATTACACAACATAAAGTAGTTATGGAACCGTTTAAAATCTCTCGAATGCTTTTTTTCTCAGACTAGATTCATGGGCAATCAATGGCTAACCAATCGTATTTGTGATCTCACTTATAATCTTTCGTGGTTACCAATTCGACTTGATAATCGACGGAAGCGCGACTCTGATTACTTTGTCCGTTCTCGCAGGCAGCTGGTACCGCTTTTCGTTCTAGATCAATATGTCCTTTCACAGAGAGTTCTTATCGCGATCGCTCGTCGAGGATCATAGCGAGATTTCACTAGCATCCCGTCGCTGAACGCGATAACGAGCAAGTTCGGTTGGTCGAACCGTATCGATTTAAGTTTAATTATTACTCCAATATCAGAGTAACTGTCGTATGACAGTTTCTCGTTAAAATCTCCTCGTAAAGTTTGAGATATCGTTGAATTTGTATCTAGCATTGAAGTTTGCATTTGAATCTTCATATCTGAATATTTTTTTTCAATTCTATATATATATATATATGTATACATTTGTTTGTAATATTTGTTTAAATATTCTTTAAAATATGCTTTTACCAAATATTAATATTTTAATAATTATTAAATTCAAATGTGTTCCATCGATATCAAATCATCAGCGATTGAAGCTGAAAAATTTATTTGCAATTTCATTGCGTTTATGAGCTTGTAAAATATTCTTCTCGAACATCATCTGCTCAGATTATAACGTAGAAAATCTTATTCACAAAAGCTTTTTTAAGACTCGGAGAATCATCTCGACCTATCTTGAGAAACACATTTAAAAGTCTCATCTCAAGAAACCAAGTCACAGACAAAGTTATAAACGTCGCACTAACTTTCGAGACGGACCTTTTTAATAATTCCGACCAGTTATAAAACACGCGTGCGGCAGAATCATCTCTACAAGTCGCGTCGAAAAATTTTCATATTTCCTCGCTCGCGAATCACCCCGTAAAAGAGGCTGCACTAAAAGTCAGGCGATATCCGTTCGACCAGACCCGCTCTGTTTTAACAACCGGTGACATTGGTCGTTAAATGTCTCGTTAGCGCGAGCCGATATAAGAATTTAATGCTTGCGAATTGGTAGGATTCGTGCAATTACTCTGCAACTTCAATCAACGTAACGCGAGGGCCATTATTTCCGGGATTAGTAACTAATGGCGTGAGGTAAAAATTTGTATTCTCGCTACCGAGCTTTCAGCAGCGCGCGACACACTATTATTTCGCCGGTCTTGCCCAACGAGCAAGCATGCTTATGAGAAGAATTACGATGCGGAGTGACCATTAGAATTCTGATACAGCTGCTAAAATTTATGGCATGGCTGTAAATTAATTCACGCTCACCGGAAATTAATTCGTCCTGCTCGCATGCCATTTTTCATTAGCGTCCGCTTATTATTGCATAATGTTCCGCGAACGCGCATATTTTCGAAGCTCTAATCGAAACTAACAAGAACTCACTGCATTAAAATCTCACATTGTATGCCTTGTCATTAATGCGTAAATCAAAGATGAATAATATTTTCGATTCATGTAATCTCATTTATTATTGCGAACAACGGAATTTCATCAGTATTTAAATAATGTAATATTGCACATAATTTTGTTTGTATTATATATTGTTTAATTATATTAATTTGATTATATTAAATTACATTTTGAAATAGATAATAAATCAGTTTCGTAATGTGTGAATTAAATTGTATTTTAATTAAACTTTCTATAAAATTTGATTAATCTTCTCGGAAAAAATATCTATTTAATTTCACAAATAATTCATACTAAATTTGTCTTTCTGGAAAAATTTTTATTGTCTAATCTTCTGCTGTTTATTTGCAGAAACATTTTCTTAACTTTATCATAGCGCGCGTATTATTTTTTATTCAAAATAAGATTTATTTTTACGAAATTATGAAATCCTAAAGAAAGAGAGAAAGAATATTATAGTAAAGAATAGTCGGATTATATATTTAATATTTTCACAAATGTTTTCTCTCTTAAAACTTAAACAGAATGTTATAATGAGAAACAGTCGGATTATATATACATATAGGGTCAGTGCACCGTTTGTGGCTACTTTAACGCCATTTTTGGCCAGTATTTAGATTTGTCATAAAACCAATTATACATGCATTCAGCAAGTGAGTGTGATCAGCAGAAATACTGTAAAAACAAAATTCATCTACTATTATAGGGTCAACAAGAAGCATAAACGAAATAATTCGAAAACTGTCGAAGTGGCCAGAAATGAAGCGATGGCCACAAACGGTGCACTGACCCTATTTAATATTTTCACAAATGTTTTCTTTCTTCAAAATAAAAATTGATAAAAACTTAAAAATCTACATAAGGCAAAATTCTGTTTGAATGAATTATTGTATAATAATATATTACAGCAGTATTACATTAGCATAATATATTATCAGTCCGTGCAATAACTCGTTCAAAGTTTTGACGATTGAGTTTCCTCCTCGGTGAACTCATTCATCTCCGAACGGAAGATACATTCGCAGCGGCACGATGCAGGATCACGAAACCTGAAATTGCTTCCGAAAGTAACTCTTCCCAGTTGAGCAGTAATGTGCGCCAGTCAAACAACGCGAATACCTCCGACTTCGTCCGCAACATGCGGATTCCGCGAACGTTTGTTGCGTCTTTCTAAACGAACGCGGCCAAGCTGCCTGCCAGCCTCCGCCCCGGTCAAGGGAGCTCGTAGTTTATATTCTTTACTCTCGCCACGGCTCTCAAGTCCGCATACGAATGTCGGGAATTCCTCCCCCTCCCCCCTCGTGTGAAATGGGGAGGCCTTTCTCGTCCGCTCCGTTCCGGAAAGGCGAGGTAGGGGCCACTCCTCTTAACGAGGACGCGATAATACGACTTCATCAGCGGTTCTTGCCCTGACGCAGCTGGAATTTCGCGCACTTCGGCCGCATTCCTTCGGCAAGTTCGCCATCGTCTTTTCAACCGCAGTGACAGACGATGACTAGGATGCTGCCGACAACGACGGAAAACTCGGAGGAGCTTTCCGGAACTTCTCTCAGCGTAGTTTGCGGCCTCATAAGAGCAATCCCCTCCCGCGAGTTGCAAACGACTGATTTTAATGGACTCGCCGAGAGCGGGGAATAGCTGCTTAAATTTCATATACTTCTCGTTTTTCATAAAACTTTATTAAAATATTTAATACGCCATTACACATAAAAATAAAAAGTTATATTTACATATCACATTTTAGCAACGATATAAAATTGAATAATATTGTTGAAAAATTCATGTATTTTTGTGCTAAATAAAATCATTCTTGCCACATAGCTTAAAAGAATTAAATATTTAATCTGCTACATATTAATAATCGGTTTAATAAAAGCATTATAAAAATAAAAATAATTAAAATAACGAGGAAAATAAAAATGTGAATTAAATTAGAAAATTTTCATTAGTAAATTATTGGTGAATACTATGAGAGCAATAAATAAAAATAATGGTATAATTATGCTATAATGATAAAAATCGTGACCTCTTTTCATATAAAAATGATCACTAATACGTATGTATCATTTTTATGATATATATGCTTACAACTACATCGCACAAATTCTGATCAAGTGCAATTCGCAGCGCTACATCATTAAAAGCGGAACGCTTCAATAATTTGCCCGTGCTCAAGTGCTATTAATATTGTTACCAATACGAGCTAATACTAATGTGATGTTTTGCAACGAAAAGTTTTCGTGAAGGATGTCAAACTGTCGTCGGCAGCGATCGATCGACCTTTGTCGTTCTATGTTGTTTTGTCTTGCATAAGTTTACGTGTAATTAACTTTTGATATGTGCCTACACACATTTACTTAACGATCGACTCGACAAATGTTTGTTTCCTCAGTGTTACCAAATTGATATTCAACCGCATAATACGATGTGTTTAAAATAATCGGTTATATATCTCGGTCAAAACCAATATATCCTGGTCAACCGGTGCACAAATATAATTTTAAAGGGAATGTTATTTTTAAAGAGAAATGTTGCAAAACAAATATTTTTCCTTCTACAAACTTTAATTCAAGTCAATTAATTACATTATGTTTTAAAACGGTAGCTAAAATATTATTTCCCCGAAAAGTGATTTTTCTTGGAGAGAATGATGTACTTTTAAATTTCCCTCATGGCAAATCTCTGGAATCTGACACTTTTCAAGTGGGAGCAGAAATATTTCAAATGGATATATATACTCAGGTTGCCAACATGAATAATGATAGCACGTGGAGTATTAACAATAAAATTTGGCGACCAGCGGTGACTTTGAAATATGAAATAAGAGAAAAATCTCAAAGTATCTGTGCGAGATAGAAAATGGCGTTATAACGATTTATAAAGAGATTAGTCTCTTTCGCGAATTTAGAGTAACGAATTCTTATCCTTTAAATCACGAACAAATTAAGCTAACTTGGAAGTCACCGGAATGGCCAATACCGCTCGCTGAATTGCAACTAATTTTTCATCGCGATCTAAGCGAGCCGTTGTAAATCAATACAGTGGCGCACCTGTGCACGCGTGCCCGGATTTCGCTATGTCGAGAGGGAATTATTTATGAGAACGATGCGGGACAGTGCGGTGCGGCTTTTATCGCGGGCATCCGAGTTATCCGACGCGCACCCGGGGAGATACGGGAATTTTTAATCTCGCTGTTACCGCGGCTGCTATACGAATTCGACCGGATTCGCGTACGTTGTACAGGAAAGAAGACGCATCCGTCTCGGGAGACCCGTCGACCGCACACGCGTCTCGCCTTCCGATCTTCTCGAAATTATTTTGGCAACCTTTCAAGCGCGCGCTACGCCCGGAATTGCGGAAGAATCCGCGAACATCCGCCGTGGGATTTTCATTATCAGCGACAACGGAGGCGAGGGCCGCCTTGCGCTCCGAGTAAAGCCTGATTTATAGCGTGCATCCGCGATCTAAACTGTCGTGCAACTCGCGGAGCACAGGCGGTACACGGAGCAGACGATTTGAAATTTGCTAGCTTTCTTTAAAAATTGATTAAGAATTGAAACTATTAAAAATCTTTTAAAAAAATTTAATCAAGATATCAAAAACTTTTTAAACGTAAGCAGATATATTTAATAATTGTTAGAGATTAAGCTAAAAGAAATACCTACTAATACAATTTTAATTTATAATTTGTATTTGAAATCTAATGTACAAGGAGATTAAATCAATCTCTTAACATTTCAATATTTTTTAAAAATCTTTTAAAACAATTCAATCAAGATATTAAAAATTTTTTAAACGTAAGCAGATTTAATAACTTTCCGAAATTTAGTTTAAAAAAATACTTGATACAATCTTAATTTATAATTTATTTATGAAATCTAATATACAAGGAGATTAAATCAATCTTTCAATATTTCAATATTTTTTTAAGCTTAATTATTATAGAATTAACATTTGATATTTTGAAGCAATATATAATTATTTGTATTTAACAATAATTTTTTTATTGATTTAAAGTATTTTTTATATATGACAATACTAAAATATTTTTTTGTAAAATTATTTTTGTTAACGTTATCTTTCTCTCTTTTATCCTCTTTTCTTTCCTTCCTTTCTTCCGTTCCTTCTCTTATGTGTCACATAATTCTGATACTACGAATCATATGTTCATATACATCAAAGAGATAGTCTAGTATGTACGAGCTTACACTGTGTATGTTTAGAAAGCTTAGTATACTTCAGTGATATCAGCTTTGGACCAGTATGCATGCCTGGGGAAACAGCGAGTAACGGGTAGCCGGTTGCCAACAAGTAACTTTGCTTCCAACGAACCGTCCGCAAATTAGTAGTATAGCATTGTTCGCGCAGTTCTGTATTTGCATAAAGAGGAATTTATAATAATCCGTGCAAGCTGTGTTGACTAAATCGTCAAAAGGAAGCGGTAAAAGAACAGTCATAATATATGTATACTTCCTTGTACAAATTTTTCACTTTAAACAATTTCGGTAATAACTACTATGTAATTCCCTTTGTTATTAATGTATTAATAATTTAACAAGTTCACTGAATTAACTATGATACGATTATGCGTATGTAAACAATATACCATTTTAATAAATGATTTTAGAATAATAATATAATTTATCTCAATTTCATTTGCCGATGGGAAAATATATGATGCAAATATTAAATAAATTGCAATCACAATAAAAAATAGAATATGAAACATTTTAATCTGAATTTATTAAGTATTAAATAAATATGATATCTTTTTCTTTTTCAGTTTAAATTTCACTGTGTTTCGATTTACATTTTTCTTCTTTTATAATACGGCATTTTATTGAGTCATTACATAATTTTATTCAACCTAATGAAGGGCTTTTTGTTGGAAAACCTCAGGTATTTAAGAATTATGCCTTCAACTACAATTTTAATTAAACTCACACAAGCGTATTTCATTTTAGTCTAAAAATAATTCGGTCCTCAAGAGTCACGTAATCATGTAGTCGACGAACGTTCATTAAAGGCGAAATAATAGCGGATAAAATTCTGCAATTTATCACGGTCGATGAATGGATCCTAAAGGTTTCGCGAGAGCTGATTATCCGCTTCATTATATTACGTCGTGTAAACTGCTGAGCTGCCCGCCATGTGCGCGATTCTAATTTTACGGAAAGTGATTATCCTCTATATAATTATCCCGTAGAAAATTATGCCGCGAGGAATGAGGTATATCAGACTTACATCACGGCATGCGGCAGCCTGCGCGATTAAACAATGCACAAACGAGTAGCAATAAAGCGCAGGATTTGTGCGCCGCGATTTTCATATCCTAACTCATCCCCCGTCCGAAATATTTGCCCTGCGGCGAGAATACCGGTCGTATTTGTTCAATTAAATCTGGTCGAAAAGAGAAACTGGATACACAACGGGGGAAAATATTTGATAACTACTAGTGCCTACAAAAAAAGCATTGTTTTTTCTTTTATAGATATATTTATTTTAGTTGCTATACTGGAATTTAGAACGATGCAAACTAAAACAAGCGTGTGTGTGTGTGTGTGTGTGTGTGTGTGTGTGTGTGTGTGTGTGTGCAGTGTAATAAAAACGTGAGGTATGTGCGATTTTTAATTTCGTAAAAACCTACTGAATTGAAGAACTTACAGAATTTGCGTGCAATTAGAAATATTGTTCTTCGTCGGGAATGTAATTAAAAACTTATTAAAGCGAAATTGCCTCAAGCTCTGTGACGTGACGTTTACAAAGGTATTCAATTTTTATCAAAGTCATCGCGAGCAACTTAGCAGGGCTGAGAAACGCGCGCGAGAAATTTGCGTCACGGTGTGTTGCGGAGATTTCCTTATGATGGCGGGGTACTTTGTGATTTTCTTCGGTTACGTTGCTGGTTATATACCGCTCATGAATAAATACAGTTACTGCTTTCTTATTATTCTAATGCAAAAGCGTCCGGAAATTCGCGTTCATATTGCATAAATCCGATGTCGAGCGGGTCGTTGAAATTTTTACATCAAGCGCAAAGCTTCCGGCGAATCGGTCCCCGGGGTGTCTACAGCACGCAAGATATTTTTTCTCCCTTTTACCATCGGCCACGACGAGAGGATCGCAGATATAAAATATTGCTCGGAGATTACGGCACTTTTCCTCCGAGATAATATCGTCGCCATTGAAAGCGTAGCCGCTTAATTTTTCCATGCTCGACGCGCAAATTTCTTTCCTATTGAGCACTTGTGACGACGACGACACAATATCCCATCTAGAGGATTCTGCCAGCAGTTATATGCTATTTCTTCCGACTTGTTCTGCCATATTTGAATATATTTCCCACTGCGATCGGGGGATGAGGGAGAAAGGAGTAGGGATGGATATTCTCCTACTTTTCCATCGCCAGCCTTGTGCAAAAATAACCGAAATAAGATATTCTAAAGAGAAATGTTTTCGATTGCAAATAGCTTCATGAAAGTCCGATACTGCAACGCAAATAAAAAAATATTGACACAACAGATAGCGTTGGTTGTAAACTACAATTGCATCAACTGCAACTGACAGATCCCGCGACAGAAATTAAAAGCCCTCTTCTAGGCAAAATGTATCAATTTGCAATTGGTTTTCGATATTATGTTTCTCTTTTCAATGGCCAAGCATTAGATTTAAGTCTTACAACAAATTTATTTGAAATTATGTAAAAGTTGAAAAGTTTTGCTACCTCTATTTCTACTCATAAAGCTTAATTCATTGAATTTTCGGAATTTTTATGAAATAACTTTACGCCTTAAAAGAACTTCTGTAAAACATACTTGGTGCTACTGCGATTCTTGATAATTATGGATCCTAATAAAATATTTAAAATACGAGCATGTAATTATGCATTTTGCACATAATTGCGAATCGTTGCTTTAATTATTTTATTATCTATTAATTTATTATTATTTAGAGCTATTATTATTTTAAATGAATTATTATTTTATTGTAAATTTATTAATATGTATGGTAAATTGTGTTTATATATAAACGCGCACACAACGCATTTCGTAAATTTTATCGCACTCCGCGTATGTTGAATGAGACACCGACGTGAAATATGGCGCACGGGAAAAGAATTAATGATAGTCGCCGGAAACTTGGTTTGTCTACTTTTCTTTGCTGCCGCAAATTTTCAGCTCGATACAAACATTTCTTTGTGCCGGGGCGGAAACATTCTCCCGACTTTGCACACTTCCGATCGTGGATCAACGTCAACCCGTTGCATCGTCTCGTTTGGCAACATTATTCTATACTTTGACCCACAAAGTTTCTCTTCGAGCGGTGTCGATAAATCTTTACGCAAACAAGACCTCGGGAAAGTTGCGCGGATATACGAGCACGCGGAGTGTCTTCGTCGATAAACATGTGGACAAAAACGACAATGTACGTTTTACAGCGTAATGCTTCTACCATTTTGTATATCGAGTAACAAAAGGGTAGTCAAACTTTTCGGGACGAAAGTATCGATTTCGCAAACTGGCAAACTTAAGGAGATTGAGAAATTCCATGATTGAGGGGAAATTCCTCGTGAAACGTACAGTAATATAAAATAGAGAATAATTTATCGAGACAATTTAATTTTCATAGCCACGTCGTGGTTCTTCCCCTATACATTTATCCTTACAATTTTAATGTCATTGATACGACTGGATGTTTCACTTGACTTCAGAGAAGAACAATTTATTTGAACGAAATTGAACGATGGTACAGTGTATACCCAATATCCTACCATGTAACAACGGAAATTTATATTGTTCTCCTGCAAAGTATATAATAAATAGAAGTATACAGCGATTCGAGAAAGGATTCGAACGGTTTCATTCAATTTATAGATGTATTCTCGTTCGTTTACCTTCAGAGCCACTCTATATCCTGAAAAGACAAACATATAAAGCAATCTTCGAAGTCATTCCTTCTGGAAATTTCTGTCGTAAAGCGAAAACAATCCTCCGTACTCTCGTCCATCGAGCAGTAACTTTATAGCCCATAATAATGCATCGGTAATGATGTATCTTCGATTTTTGTTAAACGGTAACAAAATATATAATTACAATGGAAACGCAATAATTACAATCATCTCGTATTTTAATTAATATAACCAATTAGTACGAAAATACTTGAACGCATGGAAATTGATTTCCGACCACATTTTACACACAGGAAACAAGATACTTTATTGAAGTTCCCCCGAGTCCGCCGCGCCATAACTACTTCACGTCTTACCTTGCTAGCAGCAACTACTTGCAACGAAGATTAAGCAAATTTGCTAACTTCTACTAACTCCGTCTATTTCTATATTACATCGGTAGCACCAATTGTAATCTCAGGAAGAAGCGCGGAAAGAAAAGCTTCAGCTAACCAGAGATTTAAAGTCTGGCGCAGTCGTGTCGTCGGTGAAAGCAGCGACGGCAACGAAAAAGGCAAGGAAATAATCTACGGCATTCGCGGACGATTTTCGACCGCGACATTCCGGGAGATTTCGACGTCGATTGACTTGGTCGCTGAAATAATCCTCGCCGGGCGCACGGATTTAACATTTCCCGATAAGCAAAATATATCGTCCTGGGCAGCGTTTGACGTCGCCCGGTCCCGAGATATATGGTTCTCACTAACACCCCCGGAGAGTTACCAAAGTCGACGGTAAATTTCGCGCCGCGTACCCCCGCCCCCCTCCCTCTCGTTCCCTCGGAGCCGCCCCGCGTTCTCGTAATGTACGGGGGAAAAATATCGAATATTTTCGACGAAGGAGCGCAGCGGTGGCCATCGCGCAAGAACGAGCGAGGAATTTCGGAGTCCGGCGCGCCGAGATTGTAAATCTCTTTCTCGTCGCTCTCTACGACGACGACGACGACGACGACGACGGCGGCGACCCGTTCCATCCGTTTAAAATTCCGCATCGGCCGCGCTTAAAAGTTCGTCAAACCGTGACATCCTTGTCAATTTTCCAAGCTTTTAAGCGCCTTTATGCACGCCACAGCTGTGTTATAACTTTGCAGCACGTAAACGTTTAACTCTTTCAATATGAACGTTTTTTTGTTTTTATTCGTAAATAAAGGAGGATAGTATTAATAAGCCAAAATTTTTCGTCCCAAAATTAAGAAAAAAATAATTATTGATGATTTTTGTAGATATTCTGAAAATAGACACTATCTGACTGATAATAAAATAATATAGGAAAAAATGCAGCATTTAATATTATATAATTAACGTCAAACTTTGGTCGAACGTTGTTTTTCTTCAAAATAGCGCGGTTTTCATATTTAAAATTTTTTAAATATAGAGCACAAGCGAGAAGCATTTTGCCTTTTATGTAAATAGAAAGTACTCAAGTTAATGCACAATATATAGAAAAATTACGTTGCTTCTGGCATGTGCTCCAAGGGGCGAAAAATTGGGCCTTATCAATATCCGTCCTTTTTATAACTTATAGAAATCCGATATTGGATAAAATGTTTCTTTCAAGAGTGACGAGACGATTAAAGCATAATTAATTCTAAATTGACAAGATATTCTCAATCAAATTTTCAACTTTAACTCGTCACACGTGTGTTCGCAATAAATTGATGCCTTCGTAGCGCTTCGGCCACGACAGATCGACTCTCAATTGGTCGACGAGCTCATCCAAATTACGATCGGGAGAGCCGGGACATCCGATAACACCGCCCACGGAGAGAATGGATTAATCCTGAGAAAAATTTACGGCCGCAAGGAGATATCGGCGCTGTCGAGACGGCCGGTGTATACGCACATCGTTCCCTCGCGATTTATATCCTAAGGAGCAAAACGGCGACGAGTAATGGCGCGGCGATACAGCTCGCGGAGACTGACAGGTGAAATACGGAACAGATCCGAGCGTTTTGTTCAAGTCGTGCAGACGGAGGAAGGACGGCTGGGCGAATTATGGGCGACGTTGTGTCGACTGTGTTCTCTCTCTCTCTCTCTCTCTCGTTCTCCATGGGAACCCGATTCCGCTTCCCATCCTTTCTCCCTTCCTCTCGCGGGATCCCGCCGCGAAGCATGGTCCCGATATTCACCCTGTACTCCGGACGAATTCCACGCGTGCGTGTACAACACGGACACGCGATAAAGCTCGAGGCCACCTTTCGTCGCCGCGCCGCGCCGTAACGCGCAACACCATTTTTTTTTTCCACGGCGATATATCTGCCTGCGTATTTATCTCGCCTCGAGATTTACCCCGCGGCGCGCGGAGATGTAATTAAGTCAGGCACGCTTTTTCCGCCGCGCTCGTTTAGCCGTGAATGACGGGATCTCCTTTCCAAGGGCGCCGCGCGTCCTTTTTACACGACTTCATTGGGGATATATCGTGGAAGACTCATACAGTTAACCGGGAGAGAAGAAATCCTTTAAATTAAAGTTTTTGAGTCCGTCCGTAGCAATGTTCTTCGTTACAATTTTATTTTAACTGCAACAGTGAATTTACCGTCGCTGCGACGGCGGCGATTCACCGTATAGCAGAAGGCTCCCGCACAAATTTACTCAAATGGGTAATTTGGTGCGAGTACATACAAGCTCCAGTTTGTTTGTCAAAGCTAATGGAATCTCTGCGGTTACAAAATTATTGTAACATTATTATTCATAGAAATCTCATTAATACTTTTTCAAGCTTTGATCACAAGATGAAAATGCAATAATGTCGCGGAAATATTAATAAAACGTACAGAGTTATCCGGAGGCAGCGTCACGTGGGAAATACGTGCGGTCCAAGATTTGACCATATATGCCATACGTGGCAGAGAGTTCCGTGAAAACTCGTTCATCGATTCGCCGCGAGATACAAAATTTCTACGTGTCGGGCTTTCAATCCGCCAAATCCTCGCGAAAGGGAAGGAAGCGAGACCAAGATGGCTGAAATACGGCGGATTACCTCATTCCGATAGGTCGATTTTTCACGAGGACATGACGAAAGAGAGATGTCGGATGACGTTGCGGTGAATCTCGGTGAATCAATCTCTGTCTCGTTACAAGCACCCTTCATCCGACTTCATGAAGTCGTACGTTCTCCTTCGATATTTTGTCAGAATCGATCGTTCGTCTCCCCCTAGCACCTAGTTACTCGCTCGAGCAGTCGAGGAGGATTAATAACTACGTGTGTTTCGCACGTAACATCGGAGGACTAATTAATCATCTGTCGGCTTTTATGTGAGAAGGTAGGGATCGAGATATTAATATGCTCACGGCGCAAGAGGATAGCTGGAATTGCTGCCGGGTTTCTCGGATTGCGAAAGTTAGCAACGACATTCTTAATTATGTCGATATCGCTAATGCTGAGGAAGATGGGATCTTCGTGCCGCTCGGTATCGGTAGACATTATTCGTATCTTAACAACAACACTGTAAGATAACAATGACATTTCCGACAGGTAAATATAATAAATAAACGATACAGTTAAACGCAGATATATCGGAGAGCGAAATTTTTAATTGTAGAATTGCACGAATGCCAATCAAAAGCCACGCTGAGCGCAAGTGCAGTTACAAAGGTCTTTCGGCGAGATTGTCGGTGCTTATTACACAAACTTCGAATTTGGAAAATTAGCAACGAAACGCGCATTACAATGTAACCGAGTTCACAACTTCGACTATTAAACTTTGCGAAAATAGCCACGTGGACTGCAATAACAGCTGTTTCTGTAATTGGATAGCAGTTTCATTGATTACCTTCATTTCTAGATTAACTCTCCTCGTGCGTGCTCTCTATACATACCTTTATATACTTTAATAAATATCGCTGTGTGAAAAGCTGCGTACAACGCATCCGTTATTACGCGGATTGGCTATAATGCGGTTACATCAGCGTTACGTAAAATAGTGACACATTCCAATTACGCTAACGAATGGAACGAAGTTTCGAGCCGATTTTTTCCAATTCGCGAACCGCGGCGGTATAAACTTCGCAACTCGCAACGCGAGAGTTGATCATCCGGATAATTAATTTACATCGCGCGTGTTACCGCGATAAATTTGCGGCGAAATTCCGCGGCGGTATCTCTCAGCGATGTATATACCGTAATTTGCGTTAATCGATTAATTGGCCAGTTTCCAATCTTACCGTCAATATTTTGCAGCTCGTCGAGCGACAAGCGCGATCGCTTAGAAAGCTTCAAATAAGAAAAGAAAAATTACCGTTTGAGCGTTGCGTAAAAAAGGGAAATACTAATACTAAGAGTAGCAAGTTTTGGCAAATTATTCTATTATTGAAGAGAGAAAACCGAATTAATGAGGATTAGCGCTAATCGACCATCCTTGCAACCATCCTTCAGAGTTCTGAAAATCACCCGAGGGTAATTAAATTAAACATAATTAGAGTGCAGCATCAGAAGGCTATAAAAGTAAGTCTTCGGAAGGATTAACGCGCGAAGTTAAATCGCTTTTGTAAACTCGGATGTTATAAGCTTGATGTCTCCACTTATCACATTATCCATACTTTTCTCATAACCATTATGACTGATAGATGTATATATATATATATATATATGTATATATATATATATATACATAAACAGCATAGAAAATATTTCTTAAAGCTTGCAATTCCCTGTATTATATTTTGCAATACTAACAATTTTATTATTTTACTGTTTATTTTGAATATCTTTTTATACGTCTGATATTAAAATTTTTTTATTAATACTTAAGATAAAAATGACAAAAAATATTCTTATTGATAAAAAAAGAAAATAAGAAGTATAACGGTACTTCTTAATTAATTGTTGAATTTATGTTGTATTACATAGTAAAACCAAAACAATAATGAAACTTCACGACGATAAATTGTCCCTCTTGACATAAACCCTCAACGCTTTCGCTTCATTAGGCTGAACGGTAATGTATAAAGTGCATTACGGATCATAAAGCAATCAGAAGGCGAGAGAATAAAAATGCATCGCGAGTCTTTTCGAAATCGCGGAATATTAAGTTTATACAGGATATCTCAACTGTAAGGATATTTGAATACCTAGATCCCTTGAGGAATTTGATATCGATTTTCGCTGAATCTAAAACTTCGAAAGACTTAGAAAAGTTCACACTGAAGTAAATACACTTTTTTTTCTATGCATTTTCATTCTATGTATATAATGTTAAATAAAATTCTGTATTTGCTTTGAATACTGCATATTAGAAAATCTCTAAAAATGTTTTTTATTAACATATAATTTTATTAACAATGGTAATTTTAATTAAAAAAAAAATTCATATCATATCTATTAAATAAATAATCATTATTCTGTGCCATCTAGCTATAACTAATTATAAGACCGATGAAAATAATCGTAATATCGATAAACGACATTTGAATATTTATCAATTTCTGCTAATTTATCCTTATAAAATCTCAAATATATCCAGGAGAATATTGTTTGTTAAATGTAAAATTAAAATAGCAAGCGAGCGTGGCAACGAACACCGTCGATTTCGTTGTTAAATCCTTTGAACTCCCATCTGCTACAATTATTATGGCAATCTTTAATGAAATTACGAGATTAATCAAAGTGAAGTCTCCCTGAGCTGATAGCGCTGACACCGACGCAAGGTCGTCCCTTAATTTACCAGCGTATAATTCCAAGCTGGCAGGTGACCCTCGAGGAGCGTCTTGGTGTTAACGAGCCGCTCTCGTCTGTGGGATCGAGAGTGGTGAAAAGCCTCGAGGGTGCTCGTATTTTAGGAACCAATCGAGTGTTGCAGGGTGCGGCTAAGAAGCGAATGTTCTCTCGGCGCCGTTGGGACGACGCTGCACTCGGTGCAAAAGGGGTGAGACAGGGATGCGGAGGTGAGGGGTGGGGGCTTCATCGATTTCTTACCCTGTGGCCCAGTAACGCGTTTCGTGGGACCGTCGTGTACCGTCATTGGGTGTAGCTACCCCCGACGAGAGAGTCTTGATGTACACCGCAGACTGCACCAAGCTCGAGGAAATTGTCGATCGTCTCTTCGATCGGTTGCTTCGAGTTTTTGCGATAGTTTGATCCTCTTGTTAGCACGCAGGATTTTGTCATTTTAGCGTGATTCCGAGGCAAATCTTTTGCGATATTAGTTGGACAACTTTGCCTTATTTTGTAATTGTTGTAAATAGCTTCAAATAAGCGATAATATATTAAATATATTTTCTAACAATAAATCTAATAAATTTGATAATATATTAAATATATTTTCTAACAATAAATCCTAATAAATTTGGTTACAATATACATTATTGCGTGGTTATATATGCGTGGTTTAATAATAACTATTATAAAATTTTAAGAATCAATATTTAATAACCATTTTATTGATTTAAAACGACATTAACATCGTTTTAATATTGCATCAAGTTTCATTAATACACGCAAATAATTTAATAATTAATTCGAACGTCCATTAACGTTAAGCTGCTTACCGATGATTAATTGTGCACGTTTGTAACGATATTACACATTTTTGTCATATAATAGATTACTGCTCTATTATTAAAAGTATTTCAATTCGCACACACGCGTACACATAAAAAAGACTTTCTTATGATTAAATATTGTTATTATGGATATAATTTAAGTTAATATCAATTAAGTACAAATTTCCAAAATACAGCTTACTAATTATATAATTGTACACTACAATTTTTTTCTTGACAAAAAATAATATTTCTTTAAAAGAGAGCATTGGAATTTGGTATTTGACACATGCCGGCGAAAACTCGGTCGTCAAATAAAATGAAATAAGATGAAAATGAAGATGTGACAGCTTGAGTACATAAAAGCAGACGACTAAGAGCAGTGACAGTTACATGTGTTTAATTTCGGAATGTGCATTATCGTTGCTTTCTAAGGATGATAAATTCCCGTAACTATGTAAAACTTTGCCGCGAAAAAACGCGTGATCCATCTCGATTATGATAATCTAGTATCGCATTACCGCGGTATACGATTCGCGTTTAGTGTTAAACGCAAACGCATCGTGCATCGCGTAAAGTTGATGCAATCTATTAAAAGGAAAGCTGACGTTCCCCCAGTTAACAATGATGTACAACCGGGGCGGTAACATTTACGATAAGCATAATGATGAATTATCATTACGTAAATTTCGCCTATCACCCTCATGTACTCGCGTGCTCTATGTGCACGCGCATCCGATACGTAACTTCATCCTAGTTACGTCGGAAGCTGCGAGCTTACGAATCAATCATGTTTCTCGACCGTTATCGTGCGATCTTCGTGAAAATGAGCGGTAGTTATCTTCCAGAAGTTGTTAGCAATAGCTAATGATAAATTTCTTCTTTAAGGGCGACGGTTTAATAACGGAGTTTAACGGCAATTCTGTATGACAACGGATTTTCTCGTGCTAAATTGGTTCGTGCAGCTGTTTAATTGCGCATATTGATGACGCAATATGCAGCCTCCTTGCGCGCAGCCTCGCAGGGTTTGTTTAGATTAGCGTATACGTCCTAGAATTACGTTTCACGCTAATGTCTAAATCGCATTGATGTAATTTGCAACAATATTTCTTGACTGTTCTCTATTTGAAACCGCGATTAAGCAAACTAAAATATTTATTCGGCAAACAAGAAACTCGATCGCGCATTTGCACCATAATCGTAAATTAATTTGTTTTCTAAATGTGTTCATATTGATATTGAACAATTAAATAGCTTTGCAACACAAATAACAATGAAAATGTATAACTTAAATTAATAATTTTATAATTATAACGAAATAATAATTTAGCTACTTAAATTATAAATGCATTTTACGTTTCATTTTGTGACAATGAACTTTCTCTATTTGTTGTATTAATTCTCATAAGGAGCCCGTTATATTTGCAGGTTGATTAATACAGAAAACGTAGTTAGAAAACTAAATGATCGTGAATTATAAAATGCTCCTTTTTACGAAATAATTTTAAGTTTAATTTCGAGATTAAGAACATGGCGGGAGATTCTCCCGGATATAATTAACTCTCAATTAAATTAAACGATGGTCATGCACTCGCAACGTTCAGGTCCACACGTGCTCTCCGTTTCTAAACTACTTCGCACTTGGCGGAGTGGCGAGAAAGGCCGGGTCCCGCACTCGGATTAACTTAATCAAGCGAGTATTTGCCGAGCGAAGGAAACGGCCGCAGAGTTGAAGCAGGACGGGGAATCCTTGGCAGGGTGGACTCTCAAATTGACCGCGGCGCGTATCGTCGCCAGATCGAACCGACACGAGAATAAGTACGGGATTTTAATGGATTTCTCCTCTGTTAATACGCTCGGTGTACAACGCGCGTTCCGCTACATAATGGCGCACGATTTTGCTAAATAAATACACGCTCGATTTGCGCTGTGTGCTTTTAAACGGCTGTCGCAGGTGGAACGAGTGAGCGACGAGGCGCGAACCCCGAACATTCGCCGGATAAAGCGCGGCCGCTCTCTCGCATTGATTTAATTCGACGATTAATTAAAACAAATTCGCCGCCGGTTAATCGCATTATACGGGCGCCGTCTGAACTTTTAATAACGCAGCACAGTGTAATTAATCGTACGTTTAAATCCCCTTATAATGGACCGCGGCGTCCCGCCGAGCCGATAAAATGACAAACATTCCTTGTGCATTATGCCGTGGATTATGCAAAATTTATGCGGAACTGATCGATGTTTACCGCTCTCCTTACCGCCGTAAAATGCGGTTAAGGGCTTAATGTACCAATCCAGAAAAAGCTCCCGCAATTATACATTTTTCTTCTAATGGCCAACCTAGTTCCATCAATAAATGTCTACTTCTGGAATGAAGTGCCGTTATCTGAAACTACTTAACCTTTTTGCTCGCGGCGACCGGTAATTGCCCATCTTAAATTTCCGTAGTGGGGCGAAAAAATGATTAACGGTCTGGGATTCTTTATCATCCAAGTTCCGTACTTTAGTGCAAAGTGCATTAAGACCAAGCCGCGGGAATATATAATGCGGAGGGATAAAGTTAGGGTAGCGTGTCTCAATCTCTGAGAAATTCTTTTTTTATGTATGATTTAATAAAATAATTTCTTTTTAATATCATATTCAACGATAATGCGTATATTTTAACAAATGTGCAATTATTGCATCTGATGAAGAAATATTTAACTATTTTTAAAATATTTGTATATACAGGGTGTCCTGTAATTGGCGCGACAACTCTCGTGAGCAGGTAGAGCGGGCGAAACCGAGTCGAAAAGT